>JAULKM010121458.1:0-20915 GCA_032355605.1 Rubia tinctorum | reverse complement strand
TAGCAATCTTCCAACAAAAAGATAACAAAAGAGATGTTAAATGCTTCGGAAAACACATGCATTTGACGTCTCATCAGTTCTCTCATGGTAAAATTTTCAAGGATGTAAAAGATAAGATGATTGCTGCTTTTTTTTGTGCAAAGCAAAGCTGCCTCACCTCTTGAGGCTGAACTTATGAGTATAGAGTTGGCCATTAAATTTACAGAAAAAGAAAATTTAAACCTAACCGCTGTGGAGTCTGATTGCATGAATGATGTGAAATATGTTGAGTCCCCAATGAAAGCACCCTATGATCTTTATAATCGATGAAGAATCAATAAGGATATGCTGAGAGGGGTTTTTTTAAATTCGCATTCATATACAAGGTAATTTGGTAGCCAATTCTATTGCAAAATCTGGGTATAAATGGCATATTAATAGGCTCACAAATAGAATGGATTGGTGCAATTTAGACTCTAGAACAAAGGGACTCATATTTATGGATGAAAGACAAGTGCCAAATATGAGAACTGTGATTTTTGACCCGTCATAATCTTTAACTTGATCCTATACGTGTTGGATTCACCCCTTTGTTTTTTAGCTGGCTCCTTCTGGTTTTTTTTTCTTTTGTTTCTTGTACTACTGGTTGTTTTTTCTCTCTTGCAGATTCCAGAAAAGGGCGAAATGTCTTTGAAAGCTTCTGGTCTACCAATCTTTAAGACTCTGTAGACATCACACCTCCTCTACGCTGCTACAATCATACAAGTCTGATTTTTGGCTTTCACAAATCAGCATACATGCTTTAGCTATTTCTGCCATGACATGAACAGTAGGTGAACTAGTTATTTTGGCTCCAAAAATTAAAATTTTGAAGCCAAACATTAGTTTCGGTGGGAACTTTTAGCTCCTTATTTGATTTTAAACATGTTTTAGTGCCTTTTCGGAGGCAATGCTCATTTTGTACTGTTTTCAATTTTTTAAACTGAAAATCAGTCACTTCCGTCCTTTTTTTGCACTGTTCCTTTTTGCAGCCAAACTTTCTCTTTCTGCAAATTAATGTGAGACGGGGGGAGTACCTAAATCTTGAAAAGTGTTATTTAAATTTTAAAAAGTGTTGCATTATATCTAGTTCAACATCACTTAAGGTAGTACTTGTAAAAGTATTGCAATAGGTACAATTTAGTATTATTAGCACGTAAAAAAACACTTTCAAATTGTTATATTAGACTTAGTTTGTATTAGTGTTATTATGCTGTATCCGATCTGGCTCACGTATTAGAATCGGGCCATGTTATAAAAATAAAGTAAGTTGAAAATTTTAAGATAGAAATTGAGCATTTAAACTTGTTAAATTACTTTATGATCATTCACCAATGTATCACATTAGAGTATTCATTACAATAATGTTCAGTTAGTTTAATTAACTTTAAGTTAAGATTTTAACCTGTAATTTCTGTAGCAATTCTAACTCACAATTCATTACAATTTATCAAAACACATTGTCACACTTCACGAATAAAATATAAGGATGAATTGTGTATTTGATTAATTTAATGTGATTAGAGTAAAATGCCCCCCGAGTTCTTTGTTTAGGGTTTAGTGCTTGTGTACCCTCCAATTTTTTGAAAATGCACATAAACCTCCCCCCAATGTTTTTTGAAAGTGCACATATACCCCTATAGTCGAAGACCGGCGTTGAAAAGTGTATGTGCATTAAACAAGGAACTGGGGGTATATGTGCACTTTCAAAAAATTAAAAGTTATATGTGTACTAAACAAAGATTTGGGGGGTGTGAATGCACTTTACTCATGTTATTATATATTTAAAGAATCAAATCAAAGACTAATGTAATGTATTGAATTTGTGGCTAAGAAATTAAACTAAAAAGGATGATCCCATGTTCAATCCCCACAAAGCCCAATATTTTATTAATGAATTGAATTTCCTATATTTTATGTCCAAATTGGCCATTTGGGCTGGTCTAATTGTGCTCGGGCCATGCCGTGCCTAGGCCTGGAGTTTCATCCAAATGAGCATTGAAACTCGGTACGTGACTCAGTAATTCAGGCCAGTGTCATACTCGGACTTCATTCGTGTGGGATAATTTTTGGGCGAGGTTGTATCTTTTGCGGGCCGCTCAGCCCAATTGCTATCCCTAATCATTGGTGAGTTTCCAATACATAGCCTACTTTATTTTATTTTGTTGGAGACAACAATCAACACTTGAAATACTTATGCTATGAAAATCGTGATTAAAACTTCTGTCCTTGGAGAGAAAATTGTTACTTAAGCCTATCTGCGTAAGTCGCTATAGTTGGATTTTGATAAGTCACCCTTAGAACCTGCATTCGAGGTGATAAAAATGCCTTTTTTTAAGATAAAAATGCCTTTTTTAAAAATAAAAAATGCCTCTCATAAAACTCGTGATTTAAGTTTTCGTGTTTGGGATGTGAAACTTGCTATACTAATTAAGTTTATTTTCTTTTTCTTAAGTCTGTGATACGTCAGTAGCCGCGATTTGATGGTCGAAACTTATTTTAATGCACTGAACCCGCGAGACTCCCCAAGGGTGGTTGGGGGAAGAATTTCCGATACCAAAACCAGATCAAAAGTATTTGATCCGAGTATTGAGAATTAAATTAATAGAATGGATGAATACATGGGTATTCATATGGGGTTGATCCCCGAGAGTCCTCCTAAACAAGTTGGGATAAATATGAATATTCTACATAGGAATAAATGTCTTTACATGATATAATTATCATATACTCAGTAACTATAATTGTACCTGGAATAGAAGTGTATTCTATAAGTAGAACTAGAATTGGAGATCTTCCCTTTATAGTTAAGTTTCAGCCAAATGTAGAATAATAACATGGTCTTCGGCCCAAGTGGGAAGTTTCAACTTGACCCTTATCGATAGCCCCCTGAGAGAGCCAAAGGTTGAGGTTTGTCAAGGACCTCCGGGTCTCTTCTCCATCGTGTCTGACGGTCATGCATCGTGGGTGACCTACTATTTTCCCTGATCGTCAAGCATTTGAATCGTTTAGCATATTTTGCGTTGATTAAAACTCCACATGCTACGTCATTGGCCTGAGTTAGAGAATTTTCTATAAGCGGCACACATTATTATTGATTTTCGTGGACTAATTATTACCCTTGATTTTTAAGGGTCTTTCAGTGGTAAATGTTAGATATATACCTCCTCATATAACATCTCATTTCACTTTTACAAAAACTCTTTTAGTCATCATTTTAAGAACAAAGCCCTCTTCGTCTAATCTTTTTCAAGCTTTGTCCAAAATATTTTCTTCAATAAGTCTTCTTTTCTTCCGTCGACTCTTAATTATGTCTGAATTTTCTCTTCAAATAGAGTTCGTTGATTCTCAAGGATAGACTAGCTCTCTTGGAAACGGTACTTCCCATCCCTCCATTCCAAACCCTACCGGGAGAGAAAATGAAAGTGGTTTCTAATCACCAATACATTGTTCACCTTCTCAAGGGGGGAATGGTGGTACCGATAATAGAGGAGGTTTCTCCTGCATCGCCAATAATAGTTATGCAGGATGTTTGTTTATTTATAAACACAAAAATATCCGGCTTATAAAGCCTAAGGATAATGAGTCTCTCCATGAGCCCCCAGCTGGTCGAACAACTATTTATCATCTTCATCTTGATTATGACTTCTCCTTCCCTTTTTTGAAACTTTTTGGTGGTCTTTTAATCTTTGATAACATCAACGTAGGATAACTCCATCTCAAATGCATTTTAATCACCCCTAGGTTTCTAAAATTAGCGTAATAAAGTGGAAATCCAAGCATCCCTTCCTATTTTCCAGTCATTTTATGAATTTCAGCCTAGTCGGACAAGCAAATACATCTTCATCTTTTTAATGTCGAATGTTAGTAAAGCCAGAGTTACTGAGATTCTTTCTTCCACTAAACATTGGAAGGATGAATTCCTTTTCTATGATTCTTGTTCCTTTTCCTATCTCACTTGAAATGTCGAGGCATGTGGAGAGAAATGGCGTTCCTCTTCTGAAACCATTAATTCTCTAAGAAGGGAAGCATGTAGGTTTATAGATCTAAGTTTAGATCCGAGTTTGTTCAATAGGGAGAGCAACAAATATGATTGGTCTTTAGAAGTCCAAGGTTCACTCATAATTTCTCAATCTGCTTCTTCATATCCACTTGGAAGGTAGCTAATAATTGTTTGCCTTTTGCAATGATTCTTTCCAAAAAAGAGTGGAGAGATTGTTGGTCAAGCCAATAGATCCCGGTCCTTGAAAGCGAAAGGTGATTCTCGGAATACCTCTACCTTAGCCTCCCTCCCCCGAGATGAACCTAGCTACTAAGTCATGGACTTTCACAATGCTTCCTGAGAAATGCCTGGCTGCTCATGATGTTTTCAATCATCTTGTCAATACAGTGAAGAAGTTCAGAGAAGAGGTCGATCTTATTGTGGCTCCTCTTTTTCCCCCTCCACTATTTACACCGAAACTACGGGCTTGTATTCTGGCTCCTATCAATCATAGGTAAAGTACAATTTCTCTTTTTGTGTTCTTAAATTTTTTTGAAATGATCCGCTGATGTAATTTGTTTTTTGGAAGGTGTCTAGCCTTGGAATATCTTTTCTTTCACAGCTAGATTTATCCCTAAAGTCCAATGATTAATGTATGATGAGGATATCTGAGCAAGAGATCAATAAGAAGGCTAAAAATCTCGAGATCCAAGCTGCCCATGCAGGTACTGAGTTAACAGCCATAAAAGAGAAGTTGGCCGGGAAAGAGAATAACCTTTAGGAGAAGGACAAGCCCCTCAAGTTTAGCCAAATGGAGAGTGTGAGGGTCAAGGAGGAGCTTTCAGTATTTTCTTTGACCCGCTCAAAAGGATCTTCTGCGGGATTTTTATGATCTAACCTTGAAAACAGTTTCTTTCTGAGACTTCATCCTCGATATTTATGATCTGATACTTTGACCATCTCTACGCTGCCTTTATTAATATGACTAGTTCAACCTCTATAATTTCTTCCCCATATTATTAAGGCTTGGTTAGCCATTGCTTCTCCTTCTGAACTGCAGCGAGAATGAGCTCAAGAACTTGAAGGTAATCAGTAGGGAACTTTAACCCCACGATTAAGCCAGCTAAGCTAATTCTCACACCCGCTATATATTGACTGAAGTTCAGGACCACCATCGCAAAGATCGTAGGATACATCATTTAAAAAAGCCTCTAGATGGAGATTGATATCCTCTATTATTTCTGGTTCCTTTTTCTGTGCAAAGAAGATGCAATAGAACCTATAGCTCTGATAAAATACGGAAGTTTTTGTCGTGTGATCCATTTTGGTTTTCTTGGTCCGAGCCAACTCATCCTTCAATAAACTAACATCTACATCAGAACCCTTGGTCTCAGGTCTCAGAATCTCAATCTCAAGCCTCTCATTATCTTCCTGCAGCTTCTTAATTGTTCGCTCCTGAGTAGTAATATTAAGCTCCATCGATGGTAAGATGAGAGGTCAACGAATATGAAAGATCCAACCTAGCACGTAAAGGCCCATACTCATCGCTCGTTTGGCCTAGAAATTGATTGGTAGAAAACTTAGAAATTCACTATTTTACCTTCAGGCGTTCATCCACTCATGCAAGTTTCTCATATTCAAGGTCTTTGTGAAGCTTTTGAAAGGCATGACCACCACCTTGTGCTCTTTGGTTACATTACTAAGCCACTTCTCTGAGGACTTTGGCCACTGCCTCTAGGAGTCAAACCCAGAACCACACTCCAATCCATCAGAATGTTGTTGAAGCATAGGTTCTCAAGGGGAGACAGGGGTATTGGGAACAATACTCTACAAAAAGAAAAAGAATATAAGAGTAAACTGAAGAAGAAAAATAACCCACTATAGATGGGTTACCATATTCCTCAAATTATACAGGCAATTGAAAAAATTACAAACAGAGATAATACCCTATTATCCGAAGCCTCTTCTAAATTAGTTGTTGTAACGAAATCTCGGGAATTAGCCACATTTGACATATCAGATTTTCCAATTACTACCTCTTGCTTGATTACATTTCCATCCCCCACTTTGATCTCTATCATAGATGAAGGTTGAGGTACATGCACCCTATACCAAATATTCTCATCAAAGCCGACCTCCTTTACTCTGTCGATCTTCAGAGATTGAAGCGAGCTCTCCAAGTGGTCCAGAAAGGGGAGATGGATCCCTCCATCCCTGATTTTAGACCACCAATCATGCTCTAAAACCTTCCCAACATTTGGAGATGCATAAGAGGCAAGAAGCCCCTTACTCTTCTCTGGAAGCATAAGGGAAAGGCCATTAACCACCAAGTTCTGACCATAGGCTAAATATTTCTGGGAAATCTGCTATAAGAAATTATAGAAATCTCAAGTCTTCATAGCCATGTCAAAAAATGGCCGAAAGAGCTCTGTCTAAGCTCCCACCTTAGCAAAAGGTCAAAAAAATTGATGGGGCCATCTCGAACGATAAATGTAGAGCGAGCAGTTTGTAAGATTTTCTTCACCCTCTCAAAGCATCCCTCTCCAACCAAAGAGTGTTCTCTAGATCGGAAATCCGGCCTTTGATAC
This sequence comes from Rubia tinctorum, assembly GCA_032355605.1. NCBI lineage: Eukaryota > Viridiplantae > Streptophyta > Magnoliopsida > Gentianales > Rubiaceae > Rubia > Rubia tinctorum. The sequence goes on along the minus strand of JAULKM010121458.1, from coordinate 14,327 downwards.
GTGGACGATGTCATATTAAATCGCCAATGTTAGCAAAGCTAGTTGGGCTGAAGTGTAAGCCTAAGAGGGGATTGAAATGACAAAAGAAAGGTCAGCCCAGGATGACAAAGATAATGTTCTTGAACCCATGCATACCCCAAGCTAATAAGTTTTAGGGAAGAATGAGGCTATCCGAGAGAATGATTTCATAACCGTGGAAGGAGTGTGACATAGAAAATGAGTTCTCTTCAGGTCTTTGGGGCATATACCTCCAACCTCATAATCATAACATTTACAAGCAATAAAACTATTTGTGACTTGTAAGCCAGGTGCAGGGATGATCGGCCATAACGAGGTTGCACTACCTGAAAAAGAAGAACCCTTACGAGGCTATTGAGCAGATGTAAGCAGACCCACTGCTAAAAATACATTACAACGACTTAGACCCCACGAAAGGCATGCGAAAAACAAAACAAGTTTAGGGAAGGAAAATAGAGCCCGTAATCAAGATGAAGTTTATAAATGGTTGACTTATCAATCAGAAGGTCTCGGAAAGTTTCCCACACCACTAGAAAAACAATAGGCACATTTTCGTAGTAACTTCCCACGTTGACGCACTTCCACGTGTGTAGAACCAACACTTTACCCAAGTCACCTGATGGATTTTCAAAGGGAGCTTTGTCTCTTCTTCTCCTAAAAGGAATGAGAGTTGACATAAACTGAAGCACCACCTCTACTAGGGCAACTGTGCCACCAGAGCAAGCGGACCCCCCTTGGACAAATATAATGCAGCAATGGAAAATTTTGACATTATCATAAAAAGGAGCATTGAGAGAAGGAGGCATCTTACTAGGAAGATTTTGGAAAATGCATCAAAATGCCTCAAAAGAAATCTAAAGACAAGGAAGGTTGTACACATGAAACAGCGGCCAGATTATTTGATGTGAACGTGGAATTTATTTTTGCAAAAAAGAGTGATTTATCTGCCTATCGGACAAGTCATATGAAAGGTAATAATTATCGCCTTGAAAATCAATGATAATGTGCCCTACTTATGAAAACTTCTCTCACTCACCCCAAGGTTGTGGTCCGTGGAGCTTCGGCTATCATAGAACATGCTAAAATGATTCAAATGTTTGTCTGTTACTCAGAAAAGAGGTAATATTGTGGGTCACCCATGATGGATGATTCATGGGAACTGATACAAGAGAGAACTGATGGTTCTCGACTTACCTCAGGGATGGTTGTGAGCTACAGCCTGAGCCTTCTGATCCCAAATAGATTCACTTTTATCAGGTTGTGTTTATTATTTATTTTCTTTTTCTCTCCTTTATAGCTGTTTGAAACTGAGAGAGCAACATTTGAATTTAATCAAACGTTCTGCCACAGACGCCTGACACCCCACATGGGCTTGTCCTTCACTTTTACCTTTGCTCAATTATTGCTCTAAATGGTTCAGATTTCCTCTCCGATTGCTACTACTCTCACAGCTCTCTCATTACTCTCATCTATTCTCCTCTCAACTTCCTCTCAATCCTCCAAACCCTAGCCGCTGCCATGTTCTTTCGCTCTGCTTTTCGAAAGTTCAGGGTTGTATGAATGATGTTCTTTATGTTTAATCTTAGTTTTGGATTTGTATTTGTATGTTCATCGCAACTTCTTCTTTGTCAATTAGGGTTTTTGGTTTTTTTGTTTTGGGTTTTCAAAAATCTGATTTTTTTGTTTTGGGGTTTTAGGAACTTCGTCTTGGTTTCGGGTTAGGGTTTTTCAACGATTTGTTTAGGGAGTTTCATTTGACATCCAGTATCTTGCTTTTGTGGGTTTGCGATTTTGACTTAAATGTTGTTGTCTTGTCCGATTTAGTTGGTATTTCTATGTTTTTATCTGTTTTCCAAACTTGTTCTCTCTATTTATGTATTGGTTCCGGGTTAGGGTTTTCCATCATTTTGTTTGGGAGGTTAATTTGAGATCCGGTTCTATGATTTGCTGGATTTGCAATTTAGACTTAAATGTTGTTGTTGTGTGGTTCAATTTAGTTGGTATTGGCTTTTTTTGTTTTCTGCACTTGTTCCCTCTGTTTCTGAGCACAATTGAATTGTTGCCGACATTATTCATGTTTAATGTCTTAAATTGGTCTTGCTTGTTCTTAAATGTCGTAGATCTGTAAATTTGTTGTCATTTTATTCCATTTTCTTATGATTATTAACTCATGGTCTGCTAATGTAGGGTTTTTACAGTACAAATATTTTTCCAAAGTGTGTAAATCGTTTATTATTAACTCATGTTATGTTGATTATTAACTCATGTTTAACTCATTGTCTCCTTTTTACCTGACCTGTTATGGAAATGGTTGTTCTTCTTCATTGTATACTGGTTCTTTGTTCGTGTTCCCTATACCCTGACTTGAAGCTGTTGTCTGAGTTTATTGTCCATGCTTAGGCGTGTCATCTATTTTTAGTTCGTATCTTTCCCCTGTATTGAACTTGTTGTCTACTATGTTGTTTTGCTATTTTTTATTTAAGCATGTTGGGGTTTTAACATGATCTGTTGTTTCAATTGTTGCTATGTACTTGTGTTTGCTAGTTTGGTTTACCTGTTCCCTTATCCAGTTCTTGGTCTCTAGTAAACCCTATAAGCAAGCCCCTGGTCTTTGGAGACCTAGTCTTTCAGACCCTAACTCATTCAAAAATCCTCATGGATCATCGTGATAGGGTGTTGGCTGGGCATGAAACATTTTCCCCCTGCCCTCCCATGAATGAACCCTAAAGTGAGTTTGATTCACAGCCACTAGAAACTTACAATAATGATTCAGATAGAAGTTGGGATACACCCATTGCTGCATATTCTAGCCATATTAATTCCCCCCCCCCAATCAGAGTCTAAGTCACAGCCACCCCTTGAACTCGATCCATGTACCGAATCACAGTCCTCCCCCTTTGAACTTGATCCCCTGACTGAATCACATAACCCCCCTGAACCAGAACCCGTAAATAAATCACAGCCCTAGACTGAACCCGAATTGAATTCTGATTATGATTCTAATTCTAATTCAGGTTTTTACCCTCATCTTTCAATATATTATAAGGGTAATGAGAGACCTAAATATGGTGAGCCATGTTTTTATGAAACTGGGGCTTGCTTATATCCTTGTTCATGGCCTAAACGTGAACCGCCACCCAAAGATAGACAGTGGATGAGAAATAAGGTTGCTTCTTCTTTTGTACATTGTGAAAGGTATGATATGTATGAAAAGGATGTCAGGGATGGCTGTGAGCCACAGCCTGAGCCTTCTTATCCCAAATATATTCACTGTTATCATATTGTGTTTATTGTTTAATTACTTTTTCTCTTATGATTAACATTTTAACATCTATCTAACCCTTTTTCTCTTTTTATGTACAGGATTGTGTGGTTTATTGATAAGGCAACAACCATGTTTCATTCGATGTTTAAATATGCAGTCTTGCTCATGTATCTTTAACTTGCACTTAACCTGGCTTGGCATGTTTCTGATCTGGGGCTATAAACAGAGCAATAACATATCATTCTATTTTATACATCATAGCATGCATGTCGAATATGTGTTGTGTGTGATTCTTGACCCATTATTGATGATGAAATGGTGATGCATGAATAATACATGCAACCATGCTTATTAGTCTATGAACTGATCTAAAACTTGGCGGGGCATGATTATGATTAAAAACAGTGCTGAAATTTTTTGTGTTTGTGATCCTAACTAGTTGACAGCCACCTTTGATGAAAAATGTTTAATTACATAATTAGGCAGCAACCATATTTTGAAAGAAAAAAAATTAGGATGCCAGCATATAATGTGTACCCATTGTTTGTTATTATTGATTGTGTGTGTCTGGCCTGTTTTTGTGTGTATGTTTTGGACCTTACTGGGTTTTCCTCACATCATTCATGTTTTTTTTAACACAAGCTTTTGCACTTTGCATTCAAAAGGGATTTCATCCATCCCAACTTTTACAAGATTGCCCTATAAACATACACCCACAAAATACATTTGCATGTTTTCCCTAGAACTGATTCTAGAAGCACAACCCTACAAAATTAACCTGGCTCTTCATTCATTGACCGAGTTCCATACTTAGGATCAGATCCCTAACCTTCTCAGTCCTTCCAATCTCGATGAGATACTGTAAACAGCTCCTTACCAACTCAGAATCCACAATGATGTTCTGTGGAAGCATTCCCAACCTCCTTAGACGATCCTTCTCCATATGTGGCAGTTTGAATTCATTCTCACCCCTGCACTTTATTACTTCTGCCATGACACATTGTAGACTTAGGAAAATCTTTTCTATTACTTTTGGATCCTCTCTTTCAAATTCATCATTCACAACACTTAGTAAACCTTCTATCATTGTACTAGGGTTCTGGTATTGTAAACTTTGATTGAGGCAAAAAAAAACCAGGTCTAGAATGTTCAAATCGGGTGATATGGTAGGTTGACACAACAATTGGATATGAAACCCGTCTGAGGTGGATGCAGCTAAAAATTCAGGGTCATTAACATAAATATGGGATTGGGAATTGTCTTGTTGTATGAATATCTGTTTACTAGCCCATGGTGTTCATTTTTCTTTTATGGTTGGTATGAGTTCATAAATGAATTTAAGCCCAATGACTTCTCTGTTGATTGACTGAATGGGAGTTTAAACCAGGGTATCCTTAGACCTATTCATTGTTGTGTACTTTGCTGCTATGTATTGCATATATGGAAATACCCCTATTTCCCATAAAACGTGACATTACCATCTACCCCAAATATTGGTATAAAAAAGCACATAAAACATTAGCTTTGGAATGTAATATTTTCTTTGAGAAATTCTTGTATAGTTCTGGTTCATGGGGGCTAGAATAAACCTGGTTGTTGCCTCTGTGAGATAGAACCACTTATCGTCAATGTGGATGACATTGTGCATATCCTTGAACATCATGTTGTGTTCCAGCTTGCTTAGGCACCATTCTAACCTTGATTCTTTGCATGCTTGTGTCAAACATGGATGAACAACGTTAGCATGGCTACGAATTTCTTTGTTTGCTATTGCTCTTTGCACTGTACTCTTTCCCACGTGTAAACCTGTTGTTGTGCTCCTGCAGGTTCGGCTATCTCTCAATGGCAGTGCCATTAAGGCATCGAGGTCGATGAGCTTCTTGTTAAGGCCACGCCGCACGTGTCTTCTTGAGCGAGCGTTCACTGGTTGACCACTGCTCAATTGTTGCTTCATTCGTGCCCATATTGTGCTGATGGTTCTTATTGACACAGCCCACCTTGTTTCTACCTCAACACGCAGACTGTGTTTTATTTGCCCATTTTTTATATTTTGGAGAAGGAAATGGGCAACCTCTTTCCGCTGCTCATCTGTGAAGTTTTTACCTACCATCATAGCCCACAGGTCAAGGATGAAGATGAAGGTTGAGATCTCAAGAACTTGCCCCAAATAATTCTGAGATTTTTTTAGGGGTTTGATAGGGTTAGAAATTGTGCATGTAATAAATGATTTATTTATAGGGAAATTTGAACTGACATGAACAATAGCTAAACCAGTTGATTTTGGCTCGAAAAATTAAAATTTTAGAGCCAAACATTAATTTCAGTGGGAACTTTTAGCTCCTTATTGTATTTTAAACATGTTTTTGTGCCTCTTTCGAGGCACTGTTCATTTTGTACAGTTTTCACCTTTTCAGACTGAAAATCAGTCACTTCCGTCCTTTTTTTTGCACTGTTCCTTTTTGCAGCCAAATTTTCTCTTTTTGCAAATTACTGTGAGACAGAGGGAGAACCTAAATCTTGAAAAGTGTTATCTAAATTTTAAAAAGTGTTGCATTAGATCAAGTTCAACATCACCTAAGGTAGTACTTGTAAAATTATTGCAATAGGTTCAACATATTATTATTAGCACATAAAACAACACTTTCAAAACTTGTTAAATTACTTTATGATCATTCACCAATATATCACATAAGAGTATTCATTACAATATTGTTCAGTTAGTTTAACGTACTTTAAGTTAAGTTTTTAACTTGTAATTTCTGTAATAATTCTAACTCAAAATTTATTACAATGTATCCAAACATATTGTCACACTTAATGAATAAAATATAAGGATGAATAGTGTATTTTATTAATTTAATGTTATCAGAGTAAAATGTCCCCCCGAGTTCTTTGTTTAGAGTTCAGTGCTTGTGTACCCTCCAATTTTTTGAAAGTACACATAAACCTCCCCCTCCCCCCAATGTTTTTCGAAAGTGCGCATATACCCTTATAGTCGAAGACCGGTGTTGAAAAGTGGAGGGGTATATGTGCATTAAACAAGGAACTGGGGGTATATGTGCACTTTCAAAAAATTGAAGGTTATATGTGCACTAAACAAAGATTTGGGGGGTGTGAATGCACTTTACTCATGTTATTATATATTTAAAGAATCAAATCAAAGACTAGTGTAATGTATTGAATTTGTGGCTAAGAAATTAAACTAAAGAACGGATGATCCCATGTTCAATCCCCACAAAGCCCAATATTTTATTAATGAATTGAATTTCCATATTTTATGTCCAAATTGGCCATTTGGGCCGGTCCAATTTTTCTCAGGCCATGTCGTGCCTAGGCCTGGAGTTTCATCCAAATGAGCATTGAAACTCGGTACGTGACTCAGTAATTCAGGTCAGTTTCATGCTCGAACTTCATTCGAATCAATGTCGGGTAGGATAAATTTTGGGCGAGGTTGTATTTTTTGCGGGCAGCTCGACCCAAATCCTATCTCTAATCATTGGTGAGTTTCCAGTACATAGCCTACTTCATTTTATTTTGTTGGGGACAACAATTGACACTTGAAATACTTATGCTATGAAATCGTGATTAAAACTTCTGTCATTAGAGAGAAAATTGTTACTTAAGCCTATCTGTGTAAGTCGCTATAGTTACATTTTGAAAAGTCACTCTTAGAACCTGCATTTGAGGTGATAAAAATGCCTCTCTTTTTTTTTAAAATAAAAAATGCCTCTCATAAAAGTCGTGGTTTAAGTTTTCTTGTTTTGGATGAGAAACTTGTATACTAATTAAGTTTATTTTCTTAAGTCTGTGATATGTCAGTAGCCGCGATCTGATGGTCGAAACTTATTTTAATGAACTGAACCCGCGAGACTCCCCAAGGGTTGTTGGGGGGGGGGGGAATTTCGATACCAAAGCCAGATCAAAAGTATTTGATCTGAGTATTGAGAATTAAATGAATAGAATGGATGAATACCTGGGTATTCATATGGAGTTGATCCCCGAGAATCCTCCTAATCAAGTTGGGATAAATATGAAAATTCTACATAGGAATAAGTGTCTTCACATGATATAATTATCATATATTCATTATACCATAATTGTACCTGGAATATGAGTGTATTCTATTAGTAGAACCAGAATTGGAGATCTTACCTTTAGAGTTATGTTTCAGTCAAATAGAGAATTATAGCATGGTCTGCGGCCCAAGTGGGAAGCTTCAGCTTGACCCTTATCGATAGCCCCCGAGAGAGCCAAAGGTTGAGGTTTGTCAAGGACCTTCGGGTCTCTTCTCCATCGTGTCTGACGGTCATGCATTATGGATGACCGACTATTTTCCCTGATCGTCAAGCATTTGAATCGTTTATCATATTTTGCGTTGATTAAAACACATGTTACGCCATTGGCCTGAGTTAGAGAATTTTCTATAAGCGATGCACATTATTGCTGATTTTTGGGGACTAATTATTACCCTTGATTTTGAAGGGTCTGTTAGTGGTAAATGTTAGATAAATACCTCCTCTTATAGTATCTCATTTCACTTTTACAAAAACTCTTTTAATCGTCATGTTAAGAACAAAGCCCTCTTCGTCTAATCTTTTTCAAGCTTCGTCCATAATCTTTTCTTCAATAAGTCTTCTTTTCCTCCGTCGACTCTTAATTATTTCGGAATCTTTTCTCCCAATAGAGTTCGTTGATTCTCAAGGATAGACTAGCTCTCTTGGAAACGGTTCTTCCCATCCCTCCATTCCAAACCCTAACTGGAGAGGAACATGAAAGTGGTTTTTAATCATTAACACACCATTCACCTTCTCGAAGGGGGAATGGTGGTATCGATAATTGAGGAGGTTTCTCCTGCACCGCCGATAATAGTTATACAGGATGGGTATTTATAAACACAAAATATCAAGCTTATAAATTCTAGGGAAAATGAGTCTATCCGTGAGCCCCCACCTGGTCGGACGACTATTTATCACCGTCATCTTGATTATGACCTCTCCTTCCCTTTTGCAACTTTTTGGTGGTCTTATAACCTTTGATAACATCAACGTAGGATAACTCCATCTCAAATGCATTTTAATCACCCTAGGGTTTCTAAAATTAGCATAATAAAGTGAAATTCCAAGCATCCCTTCCTATTTTCCAGTCATTTTATGAATTCCAGCCTAGTCGGTCGAGCAAAGACATCTTCATCATTTTAATGTAAGATGTTAGTAAAATTAGAGTTACTGAGATTCCTTCTTCCACTAAACATTGGAAGGATGAATTCCTTTTCTATGATTCTTGTCCCTTTTCCTATCTCACTTGAAATGTTGAGGCATATAGAGAGAAATGGTGTTCCTCTTCTGAAGCCATTAATTCATTAAGAAGGGAAGCAGGTAGGTTTATAGATCTGAGTTTAGATGCGAGTTTGTTCAATAGGGAGAGCAACAAATATGATTGGTCTTTAGAAATCCAAGGTTCACTGATAGTTTTTCAATCTGCTCCTTCATATCCACTTGGAACGGTAGCTAATAATTATTTGCCTTTTGCAGTGATTCTTTCCAAAAAGAGTGGAGAGAATGTTGGTCAAGCCAATGGACCCCAATCCTTGAAAGCGAAAGGTGATTCTCAAACTACCTTTACCTTAGCCTCTCCCCCTCCCCAGGGATGAACCTAGCTACTAAGTCATGGACTTTCACAATGCTTTATGAGAAATGTCTGGTTGCTGCTGGAGTTTTCAATCATCTTGTCAATCCAGTGAAGAAGTTCAGAGAAGGGGCCGAGCTTATTGTGGATCCTCTTGTGCCCCCACCACTATTCACACCGATATTACGGGCTTGTATTCTGGCTCCTATCAATCAAAGGTAAAGTACAATTTCTCTTTTTGTGTTCTTAATTTTTTTGAAATGATCTGATAATGTAATTTGTTTTTTGGAAGGTTTCTAGCCTTGGAATATCTTTTTTCACAGCTAGATTCATCCCTAAAGTCCAATTATGAATGTATAATAAGGATATCTGAGCAAGAGATGAATAAGAAAGCCAAAGATCTCGAGATCCAAGTTGCACATGTAGCTACTGAGTTAACAGCCTTAAAAAGGAAGTTGGTTGGGAAAGAGAAGAACCTTTAGGAGAAGGACAAGGCCCTCAAATTTAGCCAAATGGAGAGTGTGAGGATGAAGGAGGAGCTTTCCATATTTTCTTTGACCCTCTGAAAAGGATCTTCTCCAGGATTTTTAGGATCTAACCTTGAAAGCAGTTTCTTTCTTAGACTTCTTCCTTGATATTTATGATCTGATACTTTGACCATATTTATGTTGCCTCTCTTTATACGACTATTTCTACCTCTATAATTTCTTCCCCATATTATTAAGGGTTGGTTAGCCGCTGCTTCGCCTTCTGAACTACGGCGAGATGGAGCTCAAGAACTTGAAGGTAAGTTGTGAAAAACTTTAACCACACGATTAAACCAGCTAAGCCAATTCTTGCATCGGCTATATATTGACTGAAGTTCAGGACTACCATCGTAAAGATCAGAGGATACATCATTTAAAAAATCTCTAGATGGAGATTTATATCCTCTATTAGTTCTAGTTCATTTTTCTGTGCAAAGAAGATGCAATAGAACCTAAGGCTCTGAAAAAATATGAAAGTTTTTGTCGTGTGATCCCTTTTGGGTTTCTTGGTCCGAGCCAACTCATCCTTCAATATACTAGCATCTACATCAGAACCCTTGGTCTCAGGTCTCAGAATCTCAAGCTCAAGCCTCTCATTATCTTCCTGCAGCTTCTTAATTGTCCGCTCGTGAGTAGCAATAATAAGCTCCATCGATGGTAAGATGAGAGGTCAAAGAATATGAAAGATCCAACCTAGCACGTAAAGACCCATACTTATCGCCCGTTTGGCCTAGAAATTGATTGGTAGAAAACTTAGAAATCCAATATTTACCTTCAGGTATTCATCCACTCATGCAAGTTTCTCATATTCAAGTTCTTTGTGAAGCTTTTGAAAGGCATGGCCGCCACCTTATGCTCTTTGGTTACATTACTAAGCCACTTCGCTGAGGACTTTGGCCACTGCCTCTAGGAGTCCAACCCAGAACCACACTCCAATCCATCAGAATGTTGTTGATGCATAGGTTCTCAAGGGGAGGCAGAGGTATAGGGAACATCACTCTACAAAAGGAAAAAGAATATAAGAGCAAACTGAAGAAGTAAAATAACCCACTATAGATGGGTTAACATATTCTTCAAAATATATAGGCAATTGGAAAGACAAAATACAAACAGAGGTAATACCCTATTATCCGGAGCCTCTTCGATAATAATTGTTGTAACGAAATCTCGGGGATTCGCCACATTTGACTAATCAGCTTTTCCAATTACTACCTCTTGCTCGATGACACCTCCATCCCCCACTTCAATCTCCATCATAGACGAAGGTTAAGGTGCATGCACCCTCCACTAAATATTCTCATCAAAGCCTACCTCATTTACTCTGTCGATCTCCAGAGATTGAAGCGAGCTCCCCAAGTGGTCCAGAAAGGGGAGATGGATCCCTTCATCCCTAATTTTAGGCCACCAAGTATGCTCTAAAACTCTCCCAACATTTGGAGATGCATAAGAGGCAAGAAACCCCCTACTCTTCTCTGGAAGCATAGGGGAAAGACCCTCAACCACCAAGTTCTGACCATAGGCTAAAGCTTGCTAGGCAATCTGTTATACGAAATTATAGAAATCTCAAGTCTTCATAGCCATGTCAAAAGTGGTCTAAAGAGCTCCGTCTAAGCTCTCACCATAGCAAAAGGTCAAAAAAATTAATGGTGCCCTCTTGAACTGTAAATGTTGAGCAGGCAGTTTGTAAGATTTTCTTCACCCTCTCTAAAGCATCCTTCTCCAACCAAAGAGTGTTCTCTAGATCGGCAACCCGGACTTTGATACCTGGACAGTGTCAAATTAAATCGCCAAGGCTAGTTAAGCTAGTTGGGCTGAAGTGTTATCCTCATAGAGAGGATTAAAAAGACAAAAGAAAGGTCAGCCTAGAATGACAAAGATAAAGTTCCCGAACCCATTCATACCCCAGGCTATTAAGTTTTAGGGAAGAATCAGGCCATCCGGGAGAATGATTCCATAACCGTGGAAGGAGTGTGACATAGAAAATGGATTCTCTTCAGGTCTAGGGGGCATGAACCTCAATCCCCATAATCATCACATTTACAAGCAATAAAATGATCCATGAGTTGTAAGCCAGGTGCAGGGATGATCGGCCATAAAGAGGTTGCACTTCCTGAAAAAGAAGAACCCTTACGGGGCTATTGAGCAGTTGTAAGCAGACCCACTGCTAAAAAGACAATACAACGGCTTAGACCCCACGACAGGCATGCGAAAAACAAAACAGTTTTAGGAAAGGAAAATAAAGCCCGTAATCAGGATGAATTTTATAAATGGTTGACTTATCAATCAGAGGGTCTCGGCGAATTTCACTCACCACTAGAAAAATTATAGGCACATTTTTTGTAGTAATTTCCCACGTTGACGCAATCCCCTATGGGCAGAAACAACACTACGCCCAATTCACCTGATGGATTTTCAAAGGGAGTTTTGTCTCTTCTTCTCTTAAAAGGGATGAGAGTTGACGTAAACTGAAGCACCACCTCTAGTAGGGCCATTACGCCACCAGAGCAGGCGTACCCCCCTTGGACAAATATAATGCAACAATGGAAAATTTTGACATTATCATAAAAAGGAGCATTGAGAGAAGGAGACAACTTACTAGGAAGTTTTTGAGAAATGCCTAAACATGCTTCAAAAGGAGTCTGAAGACGAGGAAGGTTGTACACTTGAAACAACGGCTGAATTAGTTGATGTGAACATGAAATATATTTTTGCAAAAAAGAGTGTTTTATCTGCCTATCGAACAAATCATATGAAAGGTAATAATTACTGCCTTAAAAATCGGTGATAATGTGCGCTACTTATGAAAAATTATCTCACTCACCCCAAGGTCATGGCACGTGGGGCTTTAGCCATTACAGAACATGCTAAAATGATTTAAATGTTTGTCAGTTACTAAGAAAAAAGGTAATACCGTGGGTCACCCACGATGGATGATCTATGGACATTGATACAAGAGAGAACTGATGGTCCTCGGCTAAGCTCAAAGCTTGTGGGCTATTGAAAAGGGTCTGGGCCAAAATTTCCCCTCTGGATAAATGCCATGCTATTATTCTCTATTTGGGGCAAATGCCATATTATTACATTTTGTTGGGCCGAAGCCTAATCGCAGAAGGGAAGATCTTCAAATATGATTCTACCATCGGATGACACCTCTTTTCAAGTACAAAAATGGTATACCGCATGTATGGTAATTCTACCATGGTAAGACACCCATACCTACATGAAAAGTGCATATACATCCCAGCATGATTGAGATATCTCTCGGGGATAAACCGTTATAGATACCGAGTTATTCATCTTTTATATTCATTCAATACTCAAACCAAACACTTTTAGTCTTTTTGACATCGGAGCTTCTTCCCACGATGAGTCTGTTTTGCAAGTCCGGTGCATTAAAAGAAGGTTCAACTATCATATTGCAGTTTGACATGCATCACTCATTTTAAAAATTCACCTCTAAAAGGACCGCTTGTGAAATTTTTGATCTTTTCTTTGAAGGAATTAATCCCTCAAAGTAGATGCTACATTTTCATCCTCTATTTAATTATTTGTTGACAGGGGATAAAGAGCTTTATGTATTAGCTAGCTAGGTTGACATAGTTCTCAATTACTATCAAGCTTGGCAGAATGAAGTTACTAGAACAATGGTTTATTATAGGAGTGTAAAGTTTTATAACATTAAAGTGGTTGACAGAGCATAAACAAAGATAATTGCGAGGGAAAAGCTAGCCAATATGTATCCAACTAGTACTAAGTAAACGGACAGCATCAAAATGCATTCTATTTGTCGATTTAATTTGAGCTGCTTATCTTCTATATATTTACCAAGAGAAAAGTGCATTTTTAACCATGTATTTTGGTCAAAAGTGTAGAAATGATTTGTAAAATTTGAAAGTGCAAAATTAACCCTATGTTTTGGTCAAAAGTGTCAATTTAACCCTGGAAACCAAATTGTGGCCGGAAACCTTTAAAATAACCATTATATCTCTTTGGGAAAAAAAAAGAAAATTTGAGAAAAATATAAAAGGATGACATTACCCTTCCTAAAAAGTGTTCAAACCCTTCCATCGGTCAACGTTGGCGGTCAACAATGGTCAACGGAGGTCAATGTTGGTTAACAGTGGTCAATGTTGGTCGCCGCCGCCGATTGATGGTAACCGGGTTAGATCAGTACTTTTATTAATAAGATAGGATTAGATCAACACTTTAGTAATAAAATCAGGGTTAAATTTGCACTTATGTAAAAATGACAGGGTTAGATCAGCACTATAATAAAAAAAACTTATTGAGGAAAGTCAACTCCTTATAACTATGCCTTCATTGCAAGTTTATAATTTAATGTATCATAAATATACTTATAATTTGTATGCTTTCGATAGGAAGTACTCCCTCCGTTCAGCTATCATTGGCACACTTTCCATTTTAAAATGTTAATTTTATTTTCGTGCATTCCAAATATAGAATGGTTTAAGAAAATTTCCACCATTCAATTTACTTTTTCTTCTTCACGTTCATTTTGCTCCACACAATTGGTATCTTCTAAAAAATTGTGTCGAAAAGTGAAGTGTCAAACTTAGTTGAACAGAGGGAGTAAGAAAGTTTGGTAAATACTTTCCAAAAGAAATTCATAAATTGGATAAATAATTTCCTTACGAGATGTGATAACTTTGTAATTAGAAATCGACACATGCTGCTACTCGAATATTGCTACGGACAGAGTCAACTTTTCATTAGGGAGACCAAATTTGTATACTCTTTTCGTGCAAGATAAATTGGCATATTTTGACTTTTGGAAATCAAACTAAGTCAAATTCCATCATCAAATTCTGTTATTATATATGCAAGACTATTATCATGTCAAATGTTGTTGGATTCATCATCACATATATTTT
>JAULKM010121448.1:0-20915 GCA_032355605.1 Rubia tinctorum | reverse complement strand
GTGGTCTAAGGTGTCTACGAGAGGCAGAGCAGGCGTCGGAGACTCGAGCGGGGATGGGGCTAGGTGGCGAGTGGCCGGAAAATGACGGCGCGAGAGGCGAACGTGCTTTGGTTATGGGCGGGCTAAGGGTGGTGGTGGCCAGGTTCGGCCAGAAGTGGTGTCGCAGGCAGCGACACAGCAGGTTGGGTGGAGCTGGGGGCTGGCGAGTTGGGGTGGGTGGTGGTGAGGATTGGGGGGAGAGATGGTGGTGGTGGTCGGGTGGAAGTGGGAGAGGGTGGTGGTAGTGGCCAGGTGCAGGCGGGGCGGTGGTGGTGGCTGGATGGGGTGGTGGTGGCCTGGCGGTGGAGGTGGTGGTCTAGAGAGCAAAATTGTCCTAACATTAATAGGATTTAGGTCAAAGTGTATTTTTGTCATTTTACATTCGGTCAATGCTGGTCAACACCGAAAATAGTCCCTTAAGGTTATATTGGCACTTATGTCAATTAGTTAGGGTTATTTTTGCACTAAAAATTATTGAGGGTTATATTGACACTTACTCAAGTAAGTAGGGTTATATTGGTATGTATCCCAAATATTTTTGAAACACATGTACAATAATTGACGACGGATGAATTAAGGCAAATTCTTGGGAAAACTGTCTTTTTATAAGTTTATGGAAAGATGAGGTTTAATTAGAATAATAAAAATGTAAAAGATTTTAGTTGCAATATTAAATTTGTATTAAGCAACGTGCAGTAGTAATAAGTTCTATAACCCGATTAATGCAATCCAAAAAATTATTTTAATTTACAGTTAAATCTTCATCTTTCCATAGGTTATGGAAAGACCGTATTTCAAGAGATGAACTCATTGAAGTAAAATATCAGCACATGTTTCTTATAAGTTCAGTTTTAGTAAGAAATAAGCATCTCATTGATTACATATAGTGTATATCTACATTTATCAAATATGCACAAGAACTTCTTTTTACAGCTTGATTTAGCCAAAGAACAACAATATCTAAATCTTTGACATAAAATTGGTCACAATATAAACTCTATATCCATATGATACGTACATAAGTTTAAACATCAACTTCTATTAGTAGACAATTTAATCAATTTCTAGATTAATCTTTGCTCCCTTATATATACACAGTTGTTTTTCAATTCAAAAATATTAAATTTTATTCAATTCATACTGCCCAATCACAGTATTTTATACGCATTTAGGAGGAATATTAATTTATCCGATTATGAAGCTCTCGCCATTAATATTATTTTCGGCAAAATGTTAATAAGCACCGAAGTGTGTGTGTATATATATATATGGCAAAATCTTAGGAAAGACGGTCTTTTCATAGGGTTATGAAAAGACGGGGTTTAATTGAGATAATAAAAGGTAAAAGGTCTTTGTTGCAATATTAAAGTTTTATTATACAACGTGTAGTAGTTATAAATTTTATAACCCGGTTCACGCAACCCGAAAATTTTATCTTTATTTCTTCTAATTTACACTTTAAACGTTGGTCTTTCCATCATGGAAAGACCGTCTTTCAAGAGACGCACTCTATATATTTTGAACAAAATTTATTAAACTTTGAAAACCAAATTAAAATAAGCAGTAACTTCAGCACACAGCTAATATGACCTGCTTAATGGTAGACAGGAGAGATTGTGTTGCAAAAGATGGAACGATTTGGTATAAATTGTTGCTCTAACAAAATAATTTTTAAAAGAGTTTATCATTAATATAAATTCATTAGCGATGATTAAAACTTGTGATTAACTTTTCACAGTTAAGTTGAGAAATGTTTGATCCTTAATATAAATTCATTAGCGATAATTAAGACTTGTGAAATTTTGATATTTTGAAAATATATTTTATAATGAATCTAATAATGTATCACGTAATAGTATTTATACTTATATACCAGTACAATTTTAAGATCAAATTAGGAAGTTTTGACTGAATGAATTGTTAAATTGCAGTTTAAAGATATGAAGAGGTCTTCTGTGGAATTAATTTTCTTTGAATATACTGTACTTCCTTAAATAGATCAATAAAAAATTTTGTTCTTACTTAGGATGATAATTTCAGTCAATTGGACACGCTCAGTCAAACTGATTTTCTTGGCTCCATTATCTGTGAAAAGTTTTCATAGTTCTCCTATGAGGACAGCTATTGCATCAATTTTGGGTTTGATTACCTAGAGTTTGAGAAAATTGTTACACTTTATTGCTAATCTTTCTGATCAAACAAATAAATTGATTCTGTTTTGGAACAAATTTTAAAATTTGATTCACTGAATAAAATGAAATGAATACAAATGGTGCACTGACCATGGAAGGAAGATGTGTCAAATTTGTCTTTGACAGCCTTATCTTACAATTATTATAATAAAAAAAATAAGTCGACTAGTAATTTAAATGTACAGACATTTTAATATTTTGAAAATGCTACAATAACTAATATCACATACACGCAATTTATTTAATAGATTATCACAATAACATAATAAGTCAACTTATCATCATGTTCGTATAATCGTAATTTTATTATTTTAAAAATAATATGATAACTGCCATTGTATAAGTGTGATTTATTTGATACGATTATTATGATAAAAAATAAGTCGACTAATTACAATATATATTGTCTTGGTATTTTTGAAAATAATATGTTAACTAACGCCACATAAACATGATTCATTTTATAAGATTATTATATAAAAATAAGTCGACTAATTACAATGTACAATTAGTCGACTAAGCATAGCTCATAAAGAAAATATTTTGACTAAACTGAATGGAATGCTTAAAATAAGCCAAGTAAAGTGTTCAGATTGAGACCAGGAACAATGTTCTGTTGGTGCAGAAATAAAAGGGATCTGAATAAGAAATGGAAGAATGAAGAAGTGGAATAGGGCAAGGGTAACCATAGTACCCATGTGACTAAGACACAACATACTGTTAGGAAGCAGAAAGTTGTAAAGTCTAATATGTCCCAATAATTCTACAGCAATGACACATGTCATTAGAAAGGATACTGCCCCTAGTTCTTAAGGACAAAGAATGGGCGAGTATGTGACATTGCAATTATACACGTCATGGGCAGTCTCTGCCGCTAATAACTCTACTGATGGGTATTAGATACCATATGTGTTTCTCACAATTTAAAAAATGTGGAGAGATCAAAGTAGAAATTAAGCTTAATCAGAGGTCAACCTGCATGAGGGAAATGAAGCAAGGGTTACTCCATTAATCGTAGGAACTTACAGTTTATCTATGCCTTTTGGGCTTAGACTAGATCATGTAATATTTATTTTGATCCTAGTGTTACAAAAACACATTCACCATTTTGTGTTGGACACAAAAGGTTTTCCAATGTAATAGGGATCAATGGTTATTCCAATTTAAATGGATGCTTTGTGGTTTTACAAAATTAGACAATTGTTTTTATTTGCTTGATATGGATGAACAAGTTTATGACGTAAATATCAAAAGGATTTTTGAAAAATTATTCAAGTCAAGGGTACCTCTAGAATTGTCGATTTGGCCACATGAACATAAAGTGCATGTAGTGACTCTAGTGGAAGGGAACTGTGGAATCGTTTGACTGGGAGCCGATTGAGACCTCCATATATTGTGATGGAAAAATGAAAAAAAAATCACCCTTCATAGTGATGGATCATGGAGAAAGTGAACTAATTAGGTCTTATTAACAAAGTTATAGACCAAATGCATTCAATTGCAAGAGGTAGATTCATGACTTCATTAGCTTCACTGGCGATTTGAGAGGATATAGTCGTCTGCTTAATGTGAGGCAAGTCCGATTCTTTTAACAAATTTAAGGAGTTTCAGAATGAATTTTAGAATATAATTGGCAAGAAAATTGAAACACTTCAATTGGATTGATGTGGTGAATATTTGAGTTAGGAATTTATTGACCATCAGAGAGAATGTAAGATTCTTTCATAATTGAATCTCGTTGGAACACCTTAATGAATGGTGTGTTCGCAAGGATAAATGATACATTATTGGACATGGTTAGTTCAATGATGGGTCAAGTCAGTCTTCCAGTTTCCTTATGAGGGACATGCTCTTCTAAAAGGTAGTGCTCACAGTGAACTAGACATTGTCTAAAACTGTCGGAAAGATACTATATGGGATATGCAAGGAAGGGTTCCTTGAATATTTTTTCTCTTAAACATTTAGGGTTGCGAAGCATATGTGTAACGAGGTTTTCCATTGAACTTTCACTAAGTCAGGTGAATGTCTCTTTGTTGAATATCCAAAAGAGATAAAGGGGTATTACTTCTACAACCATTATGAAAATTGTGTTTTGTTGCTCGAGAATGTGTCTTTTGGAGAAGTATCATTTTCCAAAATGACAAGTGGGAGAAATATAAACTTCAATAAGTTTTGAGGTGAGCAACAATCAGTTTTGGAAACATCGATCCTTTAATGTTAAGTGGTGAAGATGAATATGGGAAAAATCTTAAAGACTACTGAAAACGCCCATGCCTCAACTTGGTCAAAAAGGTATAGGATTAGGACGAAGGTACATTTATGTCTTTGCGACTGAAAACTATAAAATCATACTTTTAGAAAGTGATGAACCTATGACTTAAAGTTAAGCTTTGACAAGCCCTAACTCCACAAAGTGGCTTAAGGCCATGAAATTCATAATAGACTCTATGTATGAAAACCAAGTTTGGATTTCGTTGAATTACTAAAAGTGTAAGACCAAAATGATGGTCTTGAAAATGAAACCAAGCATTTATGTTTCAAGGCTAGACTAGTATTTTTAAGGGAATAAACAAGTCCATGGGATGGATTGTGATGAGACATTTTCTCTAGTTGGAATGCTTTGGTCTATTTGAATTTTTCTAGAAATTGCAGCTCATTCTGATGTTGGGATTCGGAAAATGGAGGTCATAACCATATTTCTTAATTGGATTTTTGAAGAAGATGTATGCAACACAATCTGAGGGTTTTATAGGTCAAAATAGCTAGGAAAATATGCGAGCTTCTTGGGTTCATTTATAGATTGAAGAAAGTATTAAGGAGTTGGAGTATACATTTCAACGAAGCAATTAATAGATTGGCGTTCAATGAAATGTTAAGGAATCTTGTGTATACAAGAAGGTCAGCAGGAGCAAGATTGAATCTCTACTTCTCTATGTTGATGACATTGGAAACGACAAGCCGGAGCTGGAGTCTATGAAGACTTAGTTCGGAAAGTGTTTTGCGATGAATAACTTAGGAGAGACAAAGAACATCTTGGGCATCAATATTTACACAGGTAAATCAAAAGGATGATTGACCTTAAGACAAAACACTTACTAGGTAAGTTGTTTGATAGGTTCGATATGTAAGATCGTAAAAGATTTTCTACCCAGATTCATGGCATGACTCTTAGCAAAACTCAGTGTTTATCGAAATTCGATGAGCAAAAGAGAATGATTTTGATACTTATGCATATGCAATAAGGTATATCATGTTTGTCATGATATGTACTCACATTTATATCTCGTTTGCTCAGAGCACTACGATGAAATATAAAATAAACTGAGGTGAGGCGCATTGGTGTGCGGCCAAGAAAATGTTTTAGTGCCTGAAATAGAATAAAGATAAATTCCCGGGTCTATAGTGAAAATGAGTTGATTATGAAAAATGATGAGTAAATTATTGTTTTTTTATTTTTCAATTGAAGCTGAGTACATTGCTACTTTGAAAACTGCATATGAGGTGTTTGAATTAGGAAATTAATCACTGAACTTGATGTTGTCCCTATTTTAGCTGACTCGGTGACTCTCTATTGAGATAATGGTAGAGTAATCGCTTAGGCTAAATGAGCCAAGGGAACCCAATGAGTTCATAATTATCCTCAGAAATTTTGCATTTTTTGAGAATATGTCGAGAATGGTGAAATTGTCATATGCAAGTGAGAAAGGATGACAAATTATCGATCCGAAATCTAAACCTCTTCCACAGATAGTACCTAGGGCTCACACATTTGTGATAGGAATCTAGCACTTTGGAATGTGGCTGTAATTTCTGTGATGTTCAATTTATCATAATTTTGTGATTTTAGACATTGAAGATTAAACCGTTTAACATATTGTGAAATTATCATTTCATATTCATTTAACATGGTTTAGTGTTGAATGAAAGTGCAGAATTAATTTACATCTCCAAATAGGTTATCAAGAATATGTCTTGGATAATGAAACCCTATTTAGTGAACTGAAGCGTAAGATTGATTATCTCCCTAGATTCTATCATTGAGAATGGACACTCATGACTAAAGAAAACTAGTTTGCAAGTTGATTCATAGCAATGTTTCATTAGATGAAGGACACCGGATGTCATGAATCGATTGCATGGATGCAAGTTGGGAACTTTTATTGGAAGAATCTGCCATGAGAATACTTTAAGATATTTATAATGTCATAGTATGTCTCATTGACTATAAGATTGTATTCTTCATACCTGAGTAATTCAGTGTTTGCTTGCTTGTGGATTGGTGTACCTTGAGGCCGTCAAACGTCGCACCGTAAAAGAAGACTATAAAGGTAGTTCTTGGGTTACCATGAATCGAGTGGAGAAAACTTGAATGTAGAAGAGTGGGATTGTCCTCTCATTTACATGAGATTGTTGTCTTATAGGTCTCTCGGAGAGTTGGGACTGTAAAATGCATGGTTGTGCTCCATAGATTAAGGATTAATCATTTGTCTTAACAGCTTGACACAAAATTCGATAAATGCATTTTAACTTTATAAAGATAACATGTTATCTTACCTTATATTCAGATAAAGACATTAAGTGACAAAGGAATACGAATGCACACTTGTTCTAAAGGACAAGTGGGAGATTGTTGGAACAGTGTTCTTCAGTCAATGTGCATTTTCCATATATAGTTGTGGGATTAATTACAAAGATAATTAATTAAATTATTTTGAGTGATCGAAATTTTTAATTGGAAACCGCTTTCGATTAACTAATATCAATTATATCGGGCTTGCAGTTTATTATGACTGAACCTATAGGGTTATACACAAGACGTGAATTTAGATAAAAGAAATGACTATTAGGCTAGGATTCCACATAGTAATTATATAAAAATTGAGTTTAGAACTCACTAAAATGTGAGTTATAAGTCTTATTGGGTTAGGCCCAAATTGATTTGGATTAGAGTTTATTGGGTGCTTGACTATTCTGTACAAATAGATATTTTTTACATAAATGTTATGTATGACATTATTGGAACCCTGTCCATCTGGAACGACAGAACCAGAAATAATCCAACTATTCTCTTAAAATAAACCTCACCTTAAAGAGAAGAAGAAAGACTAAGTCTTTGCTTGCTGATCAATGTTCTAAGCTGAACGCAGTGGAGGCGATCTGATCGTCCAATGCGAATATGTATAAATGAATCACATATGAAATTCTCGTCTCCGTGGTTGATCAAATCTGATGTTAAAGAACGTTTCAAAGGTAATCTAAACTCTTAGATGGATTTGAATTAATTACATGCATGAGATTCAAGATTAGATAATTGATTTTGGATATAATCAATTCCCAACACCTTTCATGTTATGTTTTTCTTCATCTTTAATTTACATATTTTAGATTTCATATCTTATTCACGAATAATAAAAATTGGTAAAGTTTTGAAAAAATCGTCTTTCCATATACTTATGGAAAGACGGGATTTAAATAGAATTTTAGAAAGGTAAAATATTATAGTTGCAATACAAAAGAATTTAGGGCAAAATACAAAACTAACCCTATTATTTTCTAAAAGTGCCAATCTAACACTGTGAAAATTTGAAAGTGCAATTCTAACCCTAAGTTTTTTAGCAAATGCGCCAATATAACCTTTTCGCACTATTCCAGCATTGACTTGGTATTTTTCGGCACTGACCAAACCTAAAAGACTAAAATACCCCTAATCATAAAACTAAAATTTTAATGACAAAAATATCCCTAGACTCTATATCCATCATCCCCAAAACCTCCGCCACCACCTCCGCCGCCAGCGACGATCGGAACCTGGAAATTTGCCAGAATTCTCTCTGTTTCAACATATTGGAAATCATGCTGGAAATCATGCCGATGCTTTCCTTAGTAATCAGATTCAAATTTGACACCTTTGGCCTTAGGGAAATCATGCCGATGCTTTTCTCTCAAGGATTCATACACATTTCATAAACTAACCAGGGATATAGACCCGACGATCTTGACGCTTATGTGTGTTCTCCTTCCGCCGGTAACCCATCGGCTGATGCTCCGGTGTGTTCTCCTTCGGCTGGCAAACTATGGTCTGCGCTACTGGAGGCGCCGGAGAGGAGAGCTAACCAAAAGTCATTTTTTGATTAGGGTTTAGTTCAATTTGAGAGATAATAATCAAAAGTCATTTTTTATAGAGACTAGAGTTAATATTATCTCTTGGAGTTTTGATTAGAGACCAGAGATAATATTTAGGTCAAAATGAGGAAGAAGGAGGGGAAAATGGACTTCTTTATTTTTTTCATTTTTAATCGGGGGTATAATGGCCAGTTTATTGAATTCCGGCTAATGTCAAGTTGTCTTGTTAGATTGACACTTTCGTCCAAATAATAGGGTTAGAATTGCACTTTCAGATTTTACAGGTTAGATTAACACTTTTGACCAAAATATAAGGTCATATTAGCACTTAACTTATACTTCAGTGCTTATTGAAAAATCTAAAAATAAGATTAATGGCGAGAGATTCATAATTGTTGCACGATAGGATAAATAAATATTTTAGTTAAAATAATCTTCCTCCTAAATACGTATAAAATACAGTGATTGGCCAGTATGAATTGAATAAAAATTAATATTTTTGGACTGAAAAACAACTGTGTATATATAAGGAAGCAAAGATTGATCTAGAAATTGATTAAATTGTCCATTAATAGAAGTTGATGTTTATACTTGTGTATCACATGGATAAAGTGTTTATATTGTGTCCAATTTTATGTCAATATTGTTGTTCTTTCTCTAAATCAAGCTGTAAAAAGAAGTTCGTGTGCATTTGATCAATGTAGACATACGCTATATGCAATAAATCACATAACCAATCAATTGTTAAAATATTCAAATTACATGTCAACCACATGAATCGTCTGTATTATTACAGATCTGAGATCTAATAAAAGCTGTAAAATTGCCTTTGGGGATATTAACCCGCTTCCTCAAAAATCATGATCACTTGGCGAAAAGGTATTATCAATATCATTACGCCAAACATGAATCTACAATAGTTGTAACACTACTTGATCTTGATTCAAAACACGATTTATATTGTCTAAACCATAAACACCTTGAGAAACACAGATCGAGAATGGAACACCTAATAAACAAACACACAATCTGTAACCAGATCGGGTAAAATATGTTGACATGAACATTTAGATTAAATGTTTATCATGGACATATCAATCTAATCTATTAAGTCTAAGAACAATACTAATGTAGGAAAATAAATCCATATTTATTTAATAACATAAATATTAAAATATATCATTTGGAAAAAAATCAGAGGAAGAAGGGTACTTTTCTTACTAAAACTTTATTGATAGAAACATGTGCTGATATTTTTACTTCATCCGTCACCAATGAAAAATTACACGTGTTTCAAAAATATTTGGGATATATACCAATATAATACTACCTACTTGATTAAGTGCTAATATAAATAACCCTTAGATCATTTTTAGTGCAAAAATAATAGTAACTAATTGACATAATTGCTAATATAACTCCAAGACACTATTTCCAGCATTGACCAGCATTGACCTAATGTAAAATGACAAAACACCCTTTGACCTAAAACCTATAAATGTTAGGATAATTTTGCCCTCAAGACCACCACCTCCACCGTCAGGCCACCACTACCCCCTCTAGCCACCGCCACCACCACCCCTCCTACACCCGCCCACAACCACCACTCTCTCCCACTTCCACCCAGCCATCACTACCACCCTCTCCTGCCTCTACCCGACCACCACCACCCCTCCAGTCAGCCCCCACCACCATCCACCCTAACTCGCTAGCCCCCAGATCCACCCACCCCAACATGTCGTGTCGCCGCCTGCGAAGCCATTTCTGACATAACCTGGCCACCCCCCCCCCCCCAACCCCCCCCTAACCCACCAGTCTCCCGTGACTCCCCTGCCTCTTGTCGAAACCCTAGCCCACACACCACCCAGCCCTCGTCACCCTCTAGTATCGTTGTTCTCCGACCATCTCATAACCCGCGACGTCGAGTTGAAGACTCCACCACTCGTCAGCACCAGTGTCGAGTTGGCGTCGACTTGAGACTCCCAGTGGGCGTAGATTTGAAATTTGGAGGAGGTGGCGTTGAAGCCCTTCAGCTCCGCGTCGAGTTATTCAACACGGCAAAGAAGAGAAGGAAAGAACACAGCGGTGAAGAGAAGGAAAGAGTAGCTCGACGTTGATTTGTTCAACACGGTGAAAAAGAGAAGGAAAGAAAAGCACGGCGTCGATTTGTTTCACATGGTTGAGAAGAGAAGGAAAGAGATAATTAAGGTTAAGGGCAGTACAGTCAATTCACAATTTCATATTTTTCTATTTTTAGAGGGGTAAAATAGTAATTTCATAGAATTCTGTCTAAAATTAGTCGAAATGTGTAGTTTTGCACTTTCACTAAGTATATGGGGTTATATTGGCACTTTCGAACACTAAAAGGTTATATTGACACATATGTGAATTAGGTAGGATTATAAAGGTACTTTACTCAAAATATTTTTTCCCTCATCTAAATTTTAAGAAAAGAGTTGCATTGGTGTCAAATTATAAAATATTTCAGAGTATGAATCTAAGTAGTAGAGGATTGGGGGTAGGATTGGCAATTTCCAAAGAGATCCAAATAATTTGAAAAACTAGAGATTAGAGTTGTGGTTGAATGAATTCACGGGCCGGGCGAATTAATTCAATTGATCATATTAATTAAATGTTTTGGGTTAAGATTGAAGAATATTGACATCCTAACACTAGTGGAGAAGCCTTGATTAAAAGCAACAATCAAAGGCAGTTTTTGAGGAACCGCCTTTGATTGAGGTCCGGATGAGATTCCGAACTCGAAACTAATTTTGGGACTGATTAAAGGTGGTTCAAAAGTGATCAAAGGCGGTTTCTTTGAAACTACTTTCGGGACCGATTAAAGGCAATTCAAAAGTGATCAAAAGCAGTTCTTGAGGAACCACCTTTGATGTACATCAATCAAAGACGGTGTTCTTGAGAAACCACCTTTGATGTACATCAATCAAAGGTGGTGTTCTTGAGAAACCACCTTTGATGTACATCAATTATAGGCGGTTTTATAATAGAACCGACTTTGATTGAGGTCCGGATGAGGTTTCGAAGGTGGAACTACTTTCGGATCCATTTAATTGACTGACTCTTTGACCCACTATAAAAAGAAAATTTTAAGGTTCACCCCTTAAACATTTTCAATCTGACTAACTCATCAATCCTCCTGCCTCTCCCTCTTCCTCACCCCTGCGCCACCATCCCTCTACCTCTCACTCTTCCTCATCTCCCCTCCACCACCTTTCAATCAGCCCCTCTGCATCACCCCCATTTGAGCCACTGCATCTCTAGCGCTGCTCCTCCACAAACATTCTCTGTGCCACCTCCGCCACAAACATTCCCCGTGCCACCTCCGCCACCCCTCTATCTCCAGCGCTCTAGCGCCGTCGCAACAAGTCTTTCTCCTCAGTCGCCGCTGAACGTGTCTCTAACATCGCCGCTAGCAAATCTGATTAGGGCTTTCGAAATGGTACCAAATGTGATGTCTAAATCTATTTTTTATTTGGTATCAAATATTTGTTTGCTAATTATTTACAGATCGTAGTTTGTTTTTATGTTTTATACATACAAGAAACATTTCTCTATATTTGTCAGATCTGCTTCTTTTGCCGATTTCGGGCGGCCTTCTTTTTGGACCCCATAAATAGATTCCGTGTTCAGAACATATTTTAGACCCAATAGAAGGCGGTTCTCGGAACCGCTTTTGATCTAATGGATCAAAGGCACGACCAAAGAAGTCACTATAAAAGCATCTTCTCTAGTCCATTAAAACTACCTTTAATTACCCCATTTTGCAGGTTGCTTAGCCGTCAGAGTAGAGTTCAAAGAAAAATCGGATCAACGTGCAATTTTTACTAATGGAGAACTTGCCTAAGACGATGATTCTTTATGAAGATACATAGAGATTCTTGCAGAATTAGCATCGACATTAATAGTTTTTGATCCATTGCACTTTTTATCAGGTATTCCCTCCTGAACTCGGACTCACTTTGAAATAAAATTTTGTATAAATTTTTGAACTAGTAGAAAATTGATATATAAATCCGAAATCGAACTCACTGGTAGAAAGTTGAAATAAAAGTTCAACAACATATAATAATCATTCGTCACATGTTCATCACTAATATTCTTTTAGCACGCTCTCTCAATGCTAGTTTTTTTTCTTTTTTATATTTATCATTTTTTTGTTACTGAAAAAATAGGGCACCCAAAAAAATTTACATCATGTCATCTTATTTTTATGTATAATTTAACTGTGTGTCACTTTTAATTTGACACATATAAAGATCAAAGATTATCTAATTATATTGTAGTATATTTATTGAATCGTCCAGATATATTTCCTGAATCGATTGTTTGATGTCAAATTTTAATATTCTGGAAAGTATAACAACGAATTTGGCTGGCATGCATCATCCCAATTAAGAAAAATTATTACAATCTCTCAAATTGTAAGTAATTATCTCTAAAAGCCTTTCCAATTGACTAAGGTCTAACTGTTACAAAATTTATCATCATAAAAAGCAAATGAATTAATTGTTCTAGAAATAGTATCATGATGAAGGAAAATTCTGAAGCTGACCTCTTCATATTTTATGATACTCATCGATTATGTTGGAAATTATTATAAGCTATTTTATTAAAATGATTTAATTAGATTAATAAATAATTTATTAAACTGATTTATTTAGATTAATAAATAATTTATTAAACTGATTTAATTAGATTAATAAATAGTTATTAAATTTAGATATTTTATTTTATAAATTATATGTTTTTAGATAATTTTATAAATTATGTTTATTACTGTGTGGTTGTTAGTGAGGTGTTTTACACAATATATTAATTTATATTAAAATTTTAAAATTAATTTTAAATTGCTCTCATTTTTATTTTTGTTTTGTGAAAAGGTAACTTTTTAGCTAATGAGTTGTCAAACACCTTATTTTCACTTGTTTGACTAAAACAAAATGGCCAACTGAAAATTAAATTAAAAACACCCTCTCATCTAATTTATCATCATTCATCATAATTCAAACTATTATATTTAGGATATCATCTATCATAAATCAGATAGCATGAATTATGTATATGATAATACAATTACGTTTATTCTAGTAATTTATTTTATTTATTTTGAAAATCGAGCTAAAGATTTCTTTATTATGAATGTGGAATTAAAATGAAGAGTTTATTTATTAGGATAAATAAATTCAAGCTTAAATGGCAAAGGTTATAAAGTGTAATAAATTACTGTAATCAGATTTGTTGAGCTGAAATTGATTTATCACCATCAAGTTTTGTCCCGAAAAGGTAGAACAGTAAAAAGTTAAGAATAAGGTTTGCAGAAAAATACGTTTTGTAGGCATCTCTTGACTTTTTCCCATACTCAGACTCTCCTATTTAATACCCAATCACACATTTGCATTGTACATTTGTTTTGTTGTATTTTTATTTTCTAAAATAAAGTACTAAGCAAATTCAATTAAAATATGTAATTTCTATATTAATTGAGCATTTTGACTGAACTAGATAATTTCTAACATTTTAGTCACGATAAAAATAATTTGTAGCAAAACTAAACCAAGTTATTATGGTCAGAATCATAAGGGTTAATGTGCATATATATATATATATATAGATCTTCAATTCAAACTTCATTTAAAATAAATATTGAGAACCACATATTCAAGGCTTATATACCACTGGTGAGATACATTTAGATTATCATAATTAAATTCCCAAAGTTAATACTTCATCTGTCTCAGTCAAAGCGTTTTAATTGACGTTTTGGAATTAATTGGATGTTTAAAATAAATAAAAATAATTTATCCATTTTGATCAAAGTTTCTTATTTGGTAATTTCGAGTTATCTGCATGAATTTTTAAAAAAAACAAAAATAATGATCCCTCTGTTACAATCAAAGTTTCTTAAATAATATTTTGGAATTAGCTATATATATTCATCACAAACAAAAGTAATACTCCCCTTTGCTAATCAAAATTTCTGAGCTTAAATAGTGGAACCATAGACAAGAATTTAAAAATATACAAAAATAATAATCCATCATTAATTTCAGTTAAAGCTTGTCAATTGATATTTTGGAGTTAAATGCATGCAAGCTATAAAAGTTAAATTATAAGGAATCAAACAATATATTATAAATATTTTTACACATAATAATACAACTTATTATATGGTATTTTATACATGCCAATACAATTTAAAGTCAAAGTTATATTTAAAATAGTCGGTTAACAAATTGTCTTCATCACAGTCAACGCTTTTTAACCAACTACTTTTAGTCAAATAAAGATAACTTCAACATTAAATTTAATTATTGTAAAAATATTATCATATAATATATTATTGAATACGTTGTAACTTATAATATTATCTGAGATATAGTTAACTTCAAACTTTCAATTAATTTTTGACTGAAATGAAAGAAGTTTTTTTTCCAATGTGAATTTTAAATACATATATTTAACTTGAAAATGCTATTTGAAAAACTCTAACAAGAGGAAGTATTAATTTCATGTATTTAATACACAAACGAGCTTGATGATTTTTAATATTTTCATTGAAATAGTAATCTTTAATATTTAGTAATATTATTATTTATATAGTAACATTTAGTAATATTATAATAAGATGCTCTTTTAAATAATTATTTTACCACTCCGTAAAAAATCTATTCGTACTAGAAATTAAATATTCTAAATTATTTTCTTTTGAGTGAAATATATATATGTGTGTGTGAAAAAAGATAAAATAGGCAAGAAGATATGAATTTAT
Organism: Rubia tinctorum; assembly: GCA_032355605.1. NCBI lineage: Eukaryota > Viridiplantae > Streptophyta > Magnoliopsida > Gentianales > Rubiaceae > Rubia > Rubia tinctorum. Next base: position 5,771 of record JAULKM010121448.1, on the reverse strand, counting down.
GCGTCCATATATAGAAGTAAATGTCTATACAGTTGTATCACATGGATTTAGGCCCCGTTTCCCAAAATTTATCTGCATATCAATTCAGTTCAATTTGATTTATTTTAAATCAGTTCAATTCAGATCAGATCGTTTCAGCAAAATTGGTAAAATTTAGTTTTATTTAGTGTAAAAAATCATCAAGCTCGTTGGTGTATTAAATAAATAAACTTAATGGTTCCTACGTTTGGTTAGAGTTTTTTAAATAGCCTTTCCAAGTTAAATGTATGAATTTAAAATTCACATTGAAAAAAAAGTAATTCTTTTCAAAAAATTAATTGACATTTTGAAATTAACTGTATGTCAGCTATTATTATAAGTTACAACATATTAAATAATATATTATACCATAATATTTTTTCAATAATTCAATTTAATATCGAAGATATCTTAATTTGACTCAAAATAGTCGGTTAAAAAACTTTGGTGTTAACTGACTATTTTAAAGATAATTTCGATATTAAATTGTATTAACATGTGTAAAATACCATATAATAAATAAATTGTATCTTGTAATATATTGTTTGATTATTTATAACTTATCTTTTATAACTAGCATTAAGTTAACTCCAAAATACCAATTAACCAACTTTAACTGAAATTAATGAAGGAATTTATATTGTTGTGTATTTTAAATTCATGTCGTTAGTTTTACTATTTTAGTTATGAAATTTTGACTAGTATAGATGGAGTATTATTTCATGTAAAATAAATACAATTTCAAAATACTGTTTAAGGGACTTTGACAGTAACGGAAGGAGCATAATTTTTGTATTTTTTTAATCCATGCAGGTAACTCATAATTACCAACTTAGAAACTTTAACTAAACAAATAAAGTATTATTTTTATACATTTTAAACATATGTAATTAATTCCAAAACATCAATTAAAATGCTTTGACCAAGATAATATGAAGTATTAATTGAATGTTGAATTTTAATAATCTAAACGTATCTCATGCACTAGTGATAAGACTTGAATCTGTGATTTTTAATATTTATTTAAAATGAAGTTTGAATTAAGGATTTTGGAGAGTTCACAACGTTAATCGTTGGAGATCTATATGCACACATTAACCTATGATTCTGACCATCATAATTTGGTTTATTTTTGCTGCGAATTATTTATATTGTGACTTAAATGTTAAAGATTATCAAAATCAATCAAAATGCTTATTTAATATTGAAATTATATATTTATTTGAATCTGTATAGTACTTTATTTAAGATAAGAAAATTAAAACAAAACAAATGTACTGCGCATATGTGTGAATGGGTGTAAAATGAGTGAGTTTGAAGTATAGGAAAAAGGCAAAAATACCTACAAAACGTATTTATCTACAAACCTTAATCTTAACTTTTTACCGTTCTACCTTTTTGGGAAAAAACATGACGGTGATAAATTAAACATCAGCTCAACAAATCCGATAACAGTAAATTATTACATTTTATAACCTTTGGCATTTAAGCCTGAATTGATTTATCCTAATAAATAAACTCTTCCTTTTAATTCCAAATTCGAAATAAAGAAATAATTAACTCTATTTTTAAAATAAATAAATAAATTACTGGAATAAACATAATTGTATTATCATAATTCATGTTATCAGATTTAGGACATGACTTATGATAATAGATTATAAATTAGATGAGGATGTTTTTAATTCAATTTTTAGTTGGCCTTTTGTTTTAGTCAAACAATTGAAAAGAAGGTGTTTGACAACTAATTAGTTAAAAAGTTACTTTGTCACAAAATTATATATTCATGAGACCAAATTAAAAAATATATAATAAATTATTATTTATTGTGTAAAACACCTCACTAAAAACCACATACTAATAAAATATTTTAAAGAATTATATTAAAACACAGTTTATAAAATAAAATATCTAAAATAAATAACTAATTATTAACTAAATTTAATCAGTTAAATAAAATAGCTTATAATAATTTCAAACAGAATCGATGAATATAATAAAATATGAAGAGGTCGGAATTTTCCTTGATTATTTTACCATTTATAGAATAATTAATTCATTTGCTTTTTATGATAAATTTTTCGTAACAGTCAAACCTTAGTCAATCAGAAACGCTTATAATTAATTACTTATAATTTGAGAGATTGTGATAATTTTTCTTGATTGGGGTGATGCATGCCAGCCAAATAAGTTCTTACATTTTCAAGAATATTAAAATTTGACATCAAATAACTAATCGTTTCAGAAAATATAGATGGACGATTCGATAAATAAACCATCCAAATAGGATACATAATCTTTGATCTTTATATGTGTCAAATTAAAAGTGATATCCAATTAAAATTATAAATAAAAATAAGATGACATGATGAAAATTTTATTTATTTTTTTAACAAAAAATGTTTTTTTCTTTAAAACAAACTGTTTTACTGATGAAATGAATTAGAAATGGAAGGAAATAATAAAGAAACACTAGGTCAACTCGAAATGAAAATTTTAAAGTTGGAGTATTATTATGAAAAAAGTAAGCATCAAGCAAAATTTAGAGTTGATTCGAAACTGTTCTTATTGATATTATCAAATAAAATTAAAATGCAATCTTTTAGTGTAGAGAAAGAGAATGAGATCCTTATCCGATGCGTTTAAGGAATTTGTACTTATAAAATAAGTGTAAGAAAAAGAAGATTGTTGATTTAAATTCATGTTAATTATTATTGTCTGGTTTAAATTGAACGAAAACGAATTGGCTTTAAAATAAATAATGTAGAAATAACAATAATATATTTAATTAATTTACATTTTATCAAATTAAAATTAAGTGAACTTTATTTATATACAATTATATTGAAGTGTGATTGAGTTAAAAATAATATGATCTAATCCTTATACTGTAATTAGGTTTTATTCTCTAAATTAACTATAGTTCATTTTATTTTTTATTAATAATAAAAGTCACATTACATTTTAATTTCCACAAATAATGAAACCCAATGCCATCGGTTTGATTAGGGGTTTATGTAGAGTGAATGGATTGTACTTTGCTATTATGTAATCATGCATGCTTATATTTACCATGGGCCATGGTGTCATAGTCCTAAAGCCAGTTGGTGGAAAGTTAGAATATTGAGATAATATTTTGATTTATTTGTTAGCTGAATGATATTATGATACAGAGCATTCAACCCATCAGACTTCGAACCCCTGGGTTTCAGCCCAGGAGCTTCATCGTTAGATAACTTTCTAAATTTGTAGCAATTGGTCAATATCTTAACCAATATTTTCGTTAACCATTGTCCTTTGCTTCATACCGCTGACTAGGGGTGTAATTTGTGTCGGATACGCGTTGACAGGTTAGCAGGTCAAGAATTCTCAATTATGACTTAGCCTATATAATTGTAGGGGTCATTTGGATCGATCTCCTTAACAATATATTTTACATAAACCCTAACCCCGTTGGTTTTCAGGATGGCAGTTTCAGATTGACGAAATGGATTGAAGGTCAACATTCTTCAGCTCCAACCAAGCCATTTAATTAGACAGGTTAATTAGATCAATCTTTTATACCTAAGAACTCATTTAACATCAATCTCAACCACTAATGTTTTCGATATTGTTCTCAAAATGTCTGCTCGTACCACCGAACCTATACTACAAAGATTCACGTACCTTTGGCCCATCGGCCTATTGAGCTTTGGACTTCGGCTTAGGGATCTCCACTAATATAATTGCTTTTAAATTTGTAATGGTTGGGAGTTAAACCTATTTCATTGCTAATCAATCATATTGGCTTCATACACCGGCTAATTGGATTCAGTCAGCGTCACGACATAGTGTAGCAATTCATGTCATGTTCGGATTGGTGAATTAACGGATCTATGATTCTCAGCTATAATCTTACCCATGGGGGCATTTTGTTCGAACAATTTAATTCGCTAACCTATTTAACATCAACCTTAGCTCATTAATTTTTCAAGTTCGCTATTTCAGGTCAATTTTAGGTTGGCGGATTAGGAGGCCAACATTCTTCATTCTTAGCATAACACATATAATTAATCGGATCAATTGAATCGATTTGTCCAACTCATGAATTCATTCATCCACAACCCTAATCGCAAATTTTCAAATTATTCGGGTCGCTTTGGAAATTACCGATCCAACCCCCTACACCATCACCATCACCATCACCACCACCCCCAACCCAAAATCCTCTATTACATAGTTTCATACTCTGAAATATTTGATAATTTGACAGCAATGCAACACTTTTTTTAAAAAAATCGGGATTTAATTTCAAATCAGTTCAGTTCAGTTGCGTAAACTTAATTTCATGAAATTTAACTTAATTTAGTCATGCATTACCATTTTCAACATACTTATTTTTAATTCAATTCAATTCAGTTCAAATCGGTTCAAATCAGATTAGCTCATATCAGTTAAATAAACTCTAGAGAGTAGAACCTAAAATCAGTCTTAGTACATTAAAAATATATGAAGAGGTATGCTGTGGAATTTTCTTTGAATATATTGTACTTCCTTAAATAGATCAATAAAAAAATTTGCTTCTTAAGTAGGATGATAATTTCAGTCAATTGGAAACTCTCAGTCAAACTGATTTTATTGGCTTCATTATCTGTAGAAAGTTTTCATATTTCTCCGATGAGGACAACTATTGCATCGATTTTGGGTTTGATTACCTAGAGTTTGAGAAAAATTGTTACGCTTTATTGTTAAACTTTCTCATCAAACAAATAAATTGATTCTGTAAATTTGATTCATTGAATAAAATGAAATGTGTACAAATGGTGCACCGACCATAAGAAAGATATGTCAAATAGCCTTATCTTACAATTATTATAATTAAAAAAATAAGTCGACTAGTAATTAAAATGTACGGACGTTTTAATATTTTGAAAATGCTACGAAAACTATTATCACATACACGTGATTTATATAATAGATTATCACAATAACATTACAAGTCAACTTATTACCATAAACGTATAATTGTAATTTTATTGTTTTGAAAATACTACGATAACTAGTATTGTATAAGTGTGATTTATTTAATACGGTTATTATGATAAAAAAATAAGTCGACTAATTAAAATGTATAGTGGTTTTGATATTCTGAAAGGACTATGTCATATGGCGCCACATAAACGTGGTTCATTTGATAAGCTTATTATGATAAAAATAAGTCGACTAATTACAATGTACAATCAATTTGATTTTTTCTAAATAATGGTAATCGACGCCGCATAAGTGCGGTCATTTGATGTGCAAAATTAATAGAACAATACGCGATCTGTTAGATAAACATTAATACAGCAACGTTATTTAACGGATATACGTGTGAAACACGGAACTTAGTTGGTCGACAATAAACAATGGTGAAACAAAATAAACCAAAGATATTTCCACCCAAATCGACAAAATATATTTGAGGTCGTGATTTTTATAGTTGTCGACTTGAGAAATCTATCCTAATCCTCTCAACCATAAGTCGACTAATTACAATGTACTCCAAAATTTGAAAAATATCAAGGTACTTAACACCTCAAATTCCTCTCCAAAATGCTTCTTGTCCATATCTAAAAAAGAATATCAACAAGAAAATGTCCTTTTCTTTTCAATTTGTAAAAATTACAATTAGGTGACTAATTTTTTACAAGAACATGACGTAGAGCATGACGTAGAGCATGAGAGAATTTTTCAAACTTTCAGAATTTGCATTTCAGTCCTCCCCTTATATC
>JAULKM010121439.1:0-20917 GCA_032355605.1 Rubia tinctorum | reverse complement strand
AATTCATACTAAAAATGCTTACCAATTGCTCCCAAGAGTGTATTTAGCCTAGATTAGCTAAACCCATAACAAATATACAAGAATCCATGGAATAAGTACAAAAACTAAGAAATGATGAAGAAAAATTAGGGTTTTTGGAGAGAAATTCAGATGGAAGAAAAAAGTGTGAGGAAGAAGAGGCTAAAAAGCTATAAATGGCCTCAGCCCAGTTTTATTGCTGCGGGCCGCAGCAGGGTCCTGCGACTTGTAGATCACCCTTTGACCCACCTAAAATTCCGTTGACTGAGCTGCGGGCTGCAGCAGTGTGGAGACGCTGCCCTCTTCTTGTTTCCAACCATACGGGTGAACCGTTGATCTGTTTCGCAAGTTCTTGTAGTCGATTTTATAATGCTCGAGAGGGAAAATCCAATGGTACCACCCTCAGAGTCTGGTTCTTCCCAGGTCATTCCCAGAACTCGGTTCAAACTTTCGGATCACAATTCATCCGCTTCTTCGTCTTCCTTCTTCGGCCATTTTATCTTCTACCACGTTTTGACTCTTGGCCTTCAATCTTCCACCATCCTTGCGAATGACCTTCACTAAAGTACCCCAAAGTGCTTACAAGCAATCTACATATTAGGTTTACAAAAAGGAATTTAAATGCTCGTAACGACCAAAAATACATTAGAATAAAATTAGGTTACAAAATGAAGGATTTAGATACGAAAACTGAAAGCGGTTATCTAAACTCTTTATGATGTAGACCTACCTAAATCTAGCAATCTTCCAATAAAAAGATAACAAAAGATGTTAAATGCTTCGGAAAATACATGCATTTGACGTCTCATTAACACCAAAAAAGGTACATATTTTTTTATTAACCAGATCATTATAAATTTTACTCACATATAGTTTACAAATTTTTAAAACCATATAGGCATCAAATTTCTGTGAACTATACATTGATCAAGGCGTCCAAGGTAGGCCACTTCACATTGCTGAAATAATTTTGCACGCGGAGATGCGACATCATCACTCGGTACCAATTGCGGAAGGTCTTTCTCGAGTTTCATTGGAGAAGCCCATGGCACTAAAAACCCTATTGCCGATTCTAGATGGTTAAGGGAAGAAAGTGGGTTCTTCCCGATGAATGTTTATTCTATGGCCACATCGCCTAATTTATGCCGACCATAACAGATCGTCATTGAAGGACGCACCCATAACGGCACCTAAACTTATTTTACAAACATTGAAGAATATTAGACCTCACATCACTGGGGCACAAGTAATTAAGGATTCACCCCAATTCGTTAGAGTCTTGTATGATTTTTTTCCGGCCACCCTCAAAACTCAAGTACTTATTTTTGGGAAATGAGTTTGTTTTTGGTAAAAAATGGGATATCATTTTGTCATGGATAGACTTTAAAGACCTTTAGAGGTGTGAACAAATTAACCAAACACTGATGTCCCTCTATCTATCATGAGTACATATTTTAACCATCTAAATTATAAAATTAATACATATGACTCTTGCATACAATTAATTTTGTCACTATCGCTTAGAATGTACACGTATTACTTAACGAGTCAAAAAGACAAGAGTTGGGTAAACTATTTCCGCCCCTTGTTGATTCAAGTAATTGGTTGCACATTCCAAGAAAGGATCGACTACATCCGCAAATGTCTTAGACGGACGGAGAAGAAATTATTTGTTTCACCATCTTAAGATATGGCTATGATACCAGTCAGTTAAGAATACGAATCCCCCAGGATATCTATTATTCCAAAAATATAGATAAACTAGAAATTATGAACACAAGGATTTACGTGGTTTGGTCAAATAGATCTACATCCACGACCGGGGGAGACCCGAACCTCTACTAAGTATATGTGGAGAAAGTATATACAGGATTTACCTACAACTTATAAAGGAATTATATGACAAAATATACAAAGAAGGGTTTGCTTCTAAAACTACAAATGATAGCTAAAGGGGAGATCTAATGAAGCAAATAGCTAAAGAAGGCTATGCTTAAGATGAGTTAGAACTTCTAAATTCATCTATTGTTTATACTACTCTAAGTTAATCAATAGCCAAGAGCTCTCAGACAAAAAATATCTTGGTGATAATACTCCTTCGAGTTGGGCCTTGGCCAACTATAGAGGAAGTATTTGGATCAAGCCCAATTCCATTAAATGCATTCGCAGTCAATGCATGCGATTAATACAATGATAATTATACAGAGAGTTAGTGTTTTTGCACATAATTACTATTAGGGTTTTAGCATATAAAAATGAAGCTACGCCATTTGTTATGATTCATTCAATATTCTCATCAGAGAACCATTATTAACTTAGGCATCAAAGAGTTTTCCCCTGGGATCTCACGGGGCTTGTTTATTGTAGATTATGACCAAGGATTGGGAGACGGAGCTCGATCGAATTCTATACACATCAATTGGCACTCCCAGTGGGACCGATTAAGTCAGATTCCAATCCCTTGGTTTATGTTCACTTTTACAACTACTCGGAGGAGTGAAAGGTTGAGGAGCAAGGGAACAGGTGCGCAAGACAAGGTGCAATCTCCATTCAGAAGGAAAATCAAGAAGGTTAATCCCCCCGTGTCAAAAAATATTGAACTTGAACCAGCGCTAGTTTTGACGAGCCAGATTTGGAACCTATTGGAGGATCCTAACCAGGGGGATTTTTAAGGCAGCCGGAGATCAATCGGGAGCCCGATGTAGGAGTGAACACAGGTCCTCACTGACATTTTCTATTCACCCAACATGATGAGAGGGATGGTCAATCTATGGAGGCTTCAGGAGATTCACATATCGAAGCTTATGAAAGGGCTGGTCAGGAGAACTGTGATGCAGAAATGGCAGTGTTGGCCCAGTTGGATAGTGACCAGATATGGCGCATGTAGCACAAATGTTGGCAGTAACTGGGTATCAAATTACCCCACCTTTGATACCCCTCGTATCTTCAAGAAGTATGGTACCACCTTTAATACCCCTAGTGCCTTCAAGAAGTGTGATACCATATTCGATACCCATGGAGATGCCCATGATGCCATTTTCTCAACACATGTTGGAAATCTCCTATACTGGGGATACATGGGAGGTGTTCCAACCACGACCACAACCCTCTTTTCTTGACAACAATAGAGGGGTAGTTCCCGAAGGATCTTCTCTGATGCCTGTAACCTAGGTAATTACCTTTTCTGGTATGGGCAATGGATATCTATTGGTGTCTGTGGAGATCCAAGGGTATGATGGTCCCAGAACATATAATCCATCATCATGACAGGCACCATGTGGCTTTTACCTGAAACCCCCAATGTATCCTGGAGTAATGGGGCCTTAGGAACACACTGGTTATGGAGGGCTCCAATCAATATATTAGGCTTCGTACGGTGATGACCCTTTAGTTCGGAAGCTAGTAATGGATCCACTGGCTATATGGTCAGGAGGAGACAGAGGAGATTCATTTATAAGAGAGTTGGACAGGTTAATTGGGTCGATGGGGCAAATGACAGGTTCCCCATTTAGCCATAGGTTAACCTCAGTTTGATGACCGGTGGATACAAAGTCACCAAAGGGGCTTCCTACTTATGGTGGATATTCGGATCCTTGAGAATTCATTCACACAATTATGAGTTTAATGAACTCCAGGGATTTTGATGAGAAGCTTACATGCAAGCTGGTTGGGAGCTATCTTCAAGGGAAGGCCCAGGAATGGTTTAACAAGCTCTCTAAGGGTTATTTGCATTCCTATTGAGATTTTAGTGGATCTCTCCTAAGACACTATGTCCATAATAATAAGTTCACTAAAACTCTACCTAAGTTGTATCAAATGTAGCAAAAGCCTGTTTAGACTACATAAGCATTCTACCATAGATATGTCGATGAAAGTTTGGGAGTATTGGAGAGTACAAAGAATAAGACAATCCAAGGGTGTTTAATAGGGATGCATGATGTGGATTTGTACAAGAAATTGACCACAAATACCCCTAAGACCCTTCAAAAGCTTCAGGATATTGTCGAACAGTACTTAAAAGTGGAAGAGGATGCCAAAAGGAAGATGGGTTTAGCTGAGAAGGCCAGAAAACTAATGATCCTCGTGGAAAGAGGTCAGCTGAATTGGCTAGGCTAAGCTTTGAGAAATATACACCTATAGCTAGCTCTCCAGCATAAACTTTGAGAATACATCGAGGTTTATTTAGGCCGCCTTCGCCCATGAGAGATTCAAATAAGGCTATGGAGGCTAAGCGAGCCTCGAACAGGTACTGTAACCATCATAAGGATTATGGACATGACACAAGTGTTTGTAGTCATTTGAAGATGAAGATTGAGAGGTGTGCTAGGGAAGGTATTTCAAGGCTCAGGAACTTAGTATGGATATCGAGGAGGGCTTTCGAGGCCAGGGAATGATCGTCATACTTGGCAGCAGTATCGAAGGGGCCAGTAGAACAATGGAGAAAGGATTGACAGAGGGCCTCGAGATCCGGGATAGGGAAGGAATGATGAGAGGCCTAGTAATAAACTTGGGGGGAATTAGGAGAAAAAGAATGAGGAAAATCTGGTGATTCATAGGGTGATCAATGCTATTAACAACATTGTTGGTGGAAGGTCTTCTGACATGAAGGATGACTTGCACCACGTTTCTGCTGGGGAGCTGCAGCATAAGCGTTTGCGAGTAGATGAGGCTATAAAAATTTTAGAAGCAGGCGTGGCCCCTAGTCAAACTCTGCATGCATATCTTATGGTTATCTCAACAATCATTAGAAATTAATTGATTATGAGGATATTTATCAATGATGTAAGTGGCGTCGAATGGATATTTGCACAATGCTTTGATCAACTGGACATGGGCCGCAACAACTTGAAAATGTCTGCTTCTCCATCATTGGGATTCATGGGTAAAGCCGTGTTTCCATTGGGGAAAATCACTTTGTCTGTGAAAATAACGGATAGAGAAAAAAGTGACAATAGATTGTATGTTTGCAATCTTCAATGCCTATTCACCATCTAACGTGATTCTTTTCCATCTATGGATGTGTCAAGCTCGAGCTGTATGGTCTCTCTATCACTTGATAATGAAGTTCCCTACAAAAAAAGGAATAACATCCATTTGAGAAGACCTGGTGGTAGAAAATAGTTGTAATCTTACAGCGGTGAAAATGTGAGAAAGATAGCCTCAGTACATGGGGAAGTTGGTCCTGCTGATATAGAGCAGTTTGCAATTCGAGATCCTGGCACAGTGGCTGTTGGGAAGTTGATGCCGGAAGATATAAAGTAAAAGTTAAAGGTTTTATTCGATGGGTATAGTGATGTTTTTTCTTGGATAACTTCTGACTTTAAGGGAGTGCCTTTGGAATTGGAAGTTCATAGGCTATCGACCCATCGATAAATCCAGTGAAGCATAGAAGATAAAATTTTACTCCGGAGAGAGCTAGGCAATCAGGGCGGAAGTGGACAAATTTCTTAAAGCAGAAATGTACTATCCTGAATGGTTGGCTAATCCGGTGATGGTCTCAAAGCATGATGATACACGGAGAATGTTCATCAATTTTACCAATTTGAACAAATTTTGCCTAAAGGACAGCTATCCACTAACCATTGACAAATTGGTAGAAGCTATAGTTGGGTATCAGGTGCTGGCTTTCTTCGATGCTCACAAGGGGTATCATTAGATATTGATGGCTGAAGAAGATAAGGAAAATACTTCATTCATCATGGATGTGGGGACGTTTTGTTACAATAAGATGCCATTTGGGCTTAAGAACGCAGGTGCAACTTACCAACGGTTAGTAGATAAGTTGTTTAAGAAACAAATTGTAATGAACATGGAAATATATGTAGATGATATGGTCATGAAGAGCAGGAGTCATGAGCAGTTTTCGGAGGATTTGAAAGAAATGTTTGATGAGCTGCGACAATCGAACCTAAACCTCAATCCATCCAAGTGTGTGATCGGAGTAGGGGCGAGAAAATTCTTGAGGTTCATGGTGTTCGAAAGGGGTATCGATGCTAACCCTGAGAAAGTTGAAGCCTTGATAAATATGAATTCTCCATAGATGTTGAAGGATGTCTAAAAATGACTGGATCTCTGCCACCCTAGGTAATTTTTATCATAAGGGGAAGAGAAAAACTTGCCTTTCTTTGATGTGTTGAGAAAGGCAAAGAATTTAGAGTGGACTGAGAAGTCCGAGGAGGTGTTTAAGGAATTGAAAGAACATCTTTGAATGTTGCCGACACTCATGAAGCCCGAAAGAGGTGAGGTGTTGTACCTTTACATATTTGCATCCTCTACGACTGTCAGTGCAATATTGGTGTAAGAAAAAGGAAGGCAGCAGGATCCTGCACATTTATTGAGCAGGGCTTTGTAGGGCTAGAGGAAAGATATACATCCCCTGAGAGGTTAATTCTTGCATTGGTTCATGCAGCACAAAGGTTGTACCCCTACTTTCAAGGCATACCATAGTGTTTCTTACTAATCAAGCGATTCAAAAAATACTTCTAAAGCTGGAAGTCTTAGGAAGAATGATGAAATGGGCACTAGAGTTGGGGGAATAAGATATGCAATATTAGCTAAGAACTGCAATCAAAGGTTAGGCCCTCACATATTTCATAGTGAAAACTACGGAATATATAGAATTGGAGGAAGAGCGGAATGAGAAAGTTTGGAAGTTATATGCTGATAGTTCTTCCCATTCAAGGGGTAGTGGAGCAGGAGTGTTGCTCACTATTCCCAAAGGTATGGATTACCTGTATGCTTTGAATTTCAAATTTAAAGCCACGAATAATGAAGCTGAGTATGAGGCCCTGATTACCGGCCTTCGTTTGGATAAAGAGCTTAAGGTAGAAAATTTGGAGTTATTCAGCGATTCAAAGACTGTAGTCCAGCAAGTTAAATGGGAATATGAGGCGAGAGAGCGTAGTTTGCAGTGGTATTTGGAGGTAGTGAAACTCTGCTGAATGGCTTCCGAATGTGTACCGTGACACAGGTACCAAGGGAGGAAAATCATAAACTTGATTCTTTGAGTAAGCTAGCTTCCTCGGACCTTGGAGTTCAATCGCAAAAATAGTTGATGATGGAGACGCTGAACAAGCGTAGCTTCGAAGAGCAATAGGTGATGATCCTGGAGGAGGAAGATCCGTGGATGATACCCATTGTCAATTGCATTCGAGTGGGAATTCTTCTCAAAGGTGCCTTTGAAGCGAGGAAGATAAGATTGAAATCTCCGAGATATGTGTTGCAGGATGGAGTTTTATATCGGCGGAGCCATCTTCAACCACTTCTTCCATGTGTTACTCCTTTCGAGGATGACTATCTAATTAGAGAAGTTCGTGAAGGGATATGTGGAAGCCATCAGGGGGCTAGATCTGCTGTAAGGAGGCTAATCCGAGCATGATATTATTGGCTTATGATGTTCAATGATGCAAACAGGTATATCCAGGCCTACCATCAATGCCATAATCATACACCCATAACTCATGTTCCTCGGGAGGAGATGATGAATATACGTAGTTCATGGCCATTTAATAAATGGGGATTGATCTTTTGGGACTATTCCCAGAAGTACTAGGTTGATTAAGATATCTCATCGTGGCCATCGACTATTTCACAAAATGGGTGGAGGCGGAACCATAGGAAAATATGAAAGGGAAATCGGTAATTTCCTTTTATTGAAAGAATATTATTTGCCGTTTAGGTATACCCAAGACCATATAACTGATAATGGCATGCTGTTTTCCCATGACCATCCATTTTTTCACGGACCGCGTCGTTTCAAGTTCCAAAAGTGAAGACCAGCCCATGGGGTGTGAAAAATAGCATGACTTATGCTGTTTTTTTTCTAGAGCAAAGAGTCTTTCCAGCCGACGGACCGTGCCAAATGACATAGGGTGGACAAATTAGAAATTCAAATATAACACTAGCTGATGGCCAGTGTCGGTCAGTGTGCTTCGCGCCAGGACGAGGTTGAACGTATCGTTCTGGTCAGTGTGCCTCGCGCAAGCACGAGACTTTAGAGACTATGCCGGTTAGTGCGCCCTGCACCAGCACGAGGTTGCATGTGGCCTGTTCTGCACGAGGCTACACGAACACTGCCGTAGCGCACAGACCATTTTGCACGAGCCTACACGGACTGTGTCGTTTGCCACTGACCAAACAAATTGCGGCTGCCAGGTTTTTTGTGTGTGCCTATTTTGGGTCTTTTTCAAGGCCCAATTCCTCACTTCTATGCATAGGAGCCTTTAGAATTCTAGGGTTAACTAAGTAGGCATAATGTAACTTTTATTTTTCAAGTACGTAGGAAGGAAGAGGATAATCCTCTCTCTCTGGAGTTCTTCATTTTTTTCTTCTCTTTTCTTTACCTTATTTTCCTAGATCTATGGAATTTAACTCAATATTTTCCATGGATCTATTTTTTAGGAGTATTTAGTTAACTTGGGGATTATATTTGTATGCATGTAATAATGCTTGTTTTGTGAGATTTATTAGATCTACCTATTTCAATGTATTTTGTGATCATTATGTTGGATTTTCCTTCTAATTATTGTGAATTGCATAATTGTCACACTTAGTTAGCACACATCGAAGTCTACTTTCATGTTTTTTCACTATTGATACCCCCCAGGGAAGGAAACCTAAATGCGCTTGGGGTAACGATAGGTCCGGATCCACGTGGGTGTGTGCATGTAGGTTACCATTGTTAAGGTTATGATCGACCATGCACTAGTAAGTTGGAGAATTGGTCTGAAGGGTTACGAGTAGAGATAACTAAAGTAGCAAGCTAAGGTTATTTTGTAATCCTAGAGCCATCAATAAGATGCCTACTTCCTTTGCCTTTGTCGGCCTAGGGGTGAGCATTCGTAGTGTTCCCCCCGGGGCTTAACGCATGGGGGAGAATCAGACCTGGGCTATAAACCATTATCGTTGTTTCAATCCCCTAGTTGCGGAGGCAAGGTTGATAGAAGATTTTATACGCACCCTTATGTGACAGATAGGGGTAAGTTTTGACCATCGCCTGCACTATGTGTCATAAACAATAAAATAGGGTTATAGTTCTTGCATGTGATAAAATCAAGGATCGAAACATCGTCAATCATATTATGAAAATATTCCCCAAGTGTTAGTTTATAAAGTTTACTCTCGTGATCATTTGCATGTTAGTAGTTGTTAGCCAAATATCCCCCCATGCTTGTTTTTACCAACATTGATTATTCCTAACACGTGATTGGATTGATGACCCAATCATGGTTGTGTATAGTTGATTATTAGATTTCTAACATCTTTGTGGATGACTCTGGTACTTACCACTATCTACCATTCTTGGTAGCATAGTAGTAGGATCGTGAGTAACACTATAAATTTCTTATCTTTGATCACAGCCTCCTCCCGGTTAATAGTAGGTCTCTGTGAAAGGGTTATTTACTAGCGATGCCGGGATGGGGCGGGTTAAAATTTTGGCACCGTTTCCGGGGATGTTAGTTTAATGTCCTAGTAGTTAACTTGCATAGTGTGTTACTAGAGTAATTAGTGTTGTTCTTTTGCTTTTTATTTCTCGAAAAAGCTATTTCTTGAGTTCTTGGTGCAAACCGAGAACCTTTGCACTACGATTCCAAACTTTGTTATTTTCTTTGTTTTTATTGGAAAAAAGCAAAAAAAAGAAAGAAAATGTGGGGAGAGAGTGTTTAAAATATGAGACTTTGTAGGGTGTGTCATTACGATCACCCTACAAATACTTGCTCTTGTGTGAGCAAATATGAGAGAGGTAGGAGTTTTTAGTTCCTAAGGCCGATGGGATCAAGATTGGTACCCGTACCATGATTCCCCCAATTCGAGGTTTTGTGGTAACTAGAATTTGTGGTATGGAAATGCATTAGGAAACCAACACTTTGGGTTTGATACTTGGCATTCACCAACTTATACTTTGCCCCAAACCCAATCCCTAGGATTAGTTCCCAAATCAGGTTATGAAGAAATTTTGCAAGCTATAGTTAATGTGACCAAGAGTAGTGAGTTACTCCAATCACAATTGCATAGCAACATTAGAGTTTGGGGAACTCAACTCTTCTCAATAATTGAGAAAGTTGAGGGGCAAGCGAGTGATTTGATTGAAAGGGTGAGACAACTAGAAACCAAATATTACAAAAATGAACCATCTCTAGTTGAACTTGAGATTTTGGTGGATGAATGGGGAGTGGTATGTTGAGAGTGAAGAAGTTGAGGAAGGGGTGTTATACTTAATCTATCATATTACATATTTTCACCCGAACCTCCACCTATAGAATCCCACATTTTTGGAACCCTTAGAGGAAACCATAGATAAGCCAATTGAATATGCTAAGCTTTCAAACCACCTATTTCCTCTAAGGTTGACTCCTCCTCTACTACATCTTCCTCTTGGAAGATTGTTACCCCACCTCTCCATTTTTGGTTACCTATGGTGGTTGGGTACAAACCCGCTCCATATAGATAACATTAGGGTCGTGCCGATCACCTTAAATATATGGAGCTTCTTGGGAGGCAACCCGAGCTTTCAAAAATTAGTTTAGCTAGTTTTTCTTTGAAAACAAAAAAAATATTCTTCACTTTTATCCTCCCATTCTTACCCTAAACCATTAGACACCACTACACTCCACCACTGAAAGAACCACCAAATACACAGCCTAAGACCACACACTAGTTGTTTCTTTGTGTGGATGTTGATTGGTAATTGTTCAGAGTGGATTCGTAGTGGGTTTATTTGAGTTACATGCTGGGGTAGATTTGAGGATATTGAGGTGGGAACAATGCATTGGAAAGTTGTGATTGCCTATCATTTTATTTACCTCCATTTCTTTTCATATCATGTTTCTTATTTGAGGAATGTGTATATTGTAAGTGTGGGGGAGGAAATATGTCTCATTGCATTCTGTTGTAGATGTTTAGTGTTTTTGGTGTGTTTTCTTACTTAGATTTTGGTTTTGGAACACTATTACACTTGGTGTGCATGTTTGTTTTGTAGGAAGCATCTGGTTTTTGGAGGAAAGCAAGCAACGGGGTTTAGGAGGAGTCCAACTCATGGGCCATGTAGACGTACATGGTTCGTGAAGCTAAAAAATGGTGGACAAGGGGGAGAACCAAACCCCCAAGTTCATAGAGCTTGTAGACGTACATGACCCGTGAAGCTCACTTACCTTCCTACATCCCAATCACCATTTCTTCCCTACCACCACCAAAATACCACCCAAACCCACTTACCCTCAAAACCCTTGAAATACACATATCGAATCCTAATGATTCAATTCTTCATTTGATATGTGATGCATGATAGTGGTTGTGATTGAACTTGATTGATTAGAGGTTAGGGGTAGTATATTGGGGTGATGGTAGTATGTTCATTAAATTCCATGATTGTGCCACCAAGGGTAGATTTTAGTTTTCATTTTTCATTGTGAGTGCTCTCCTATTTCCTTCCCTTGACATATGTTCTATGATTGTGTATATGCATTGAGTACAATGCAAGCTTTAAGTGTGGGGGAAGGGTTTAAATAGCACTTATTATTCTTAGTTGTTTTTATGTAACTTATAGCTCTTCAAAGAGCATTTTGAAATTATTTTTTTGAAAAATTTGAAAAAAAATGAGAAAAAAATATAAACCCGGCTAAGTTGGAAACCTGAAAGGGTAACTTAGGCAAAAATGGGAAGGAAGCCTGGATAGGTTGAAAATCCTAGGTAAAAATGAGAGGCTAGGCCCGGCTAGGTTGGAAAACCTAGGCAAAAATGAGAGGCCATGTGGAAAAAGGTGAGAAGTGAGCTCAACATGTGTGAATGCTAGGATGAAAACCCGAAAGATCTCCTAGGCAAAATGAGAGAAATTGGAAATGGAACTTGAACATCTTTTGGCCATCTTTGGCGGTTTCTTCATCAACTTCTTCTGGATTTTCTTCGACTGTTACTTTGGATTAGTAAGCTAGTTTAGCACTTATCATTCTACTTTGCCTTTTTTTACTTTTTTCTTTTATGTATTTTGGGTGGATTGACTACTTTAGGATCTTCAGGGAGAGTGAGAGTTGTGAGAGTCTTACAATCTTTGGGGGAACTTGGGTAGCTTGGGAATAAGTTGAGTGCATTGGTTAACTTCTCTTTACATGCTACATTCCTCTTGGATCTTTTCTCATTTTTGTTTACTCGAGGACGAGTAAAGGTTTAAGTGTGGGGAGACAATACAAGGCCCAAAACCTGGGGAGAAAATGCTCATTTTCAATATATTGCAAAAATGGTAACCGTATGTGGGTAGCTCAGTACTCCACATGTATGGTGTACGAAAGTAATTACAAGTAGCAGTACAAGAACAAATGGGAGAAAAACCAAATTGTGTTGCGATGACCCAGTCCTCCAAGAACTAACTAAGTTAAGATAATAGCTAACTATTACAAGCAAAAGAGAAGACTTCTGGGACAAGGAGCTTGGGACATGTCTTCTCAGGCTGTGACTCAACACATAAGGTGTTGGCCTGGCGGATGATCGGGCACTGCACTCACGGGCGTTGGGCACGAATGGCTTGAGCATTGTGCACAGCGTGCCGCGGGCGCAGGGAGGGACATCACGGGTCGTGTACGGTTAGGCGGTCGGCACTGGATAACCCTGAGGCGTGTGCGTTGCGGTTTAGGGAGACCGTTTTGTAGTGAAGCGTTGAGCAGCATGGGACCGCATCACGTTTGTGGCGCGCATGAGGGCATAAGGTTGTGTTGAGGTTGGGTGATAAACCTGACCCCGTAACATTCTCCCTCGCTTAATCCGGCGAACATCTCTGATTCATCAATTCTCCAAGGTGCTTTGCTACCCACACTCTTCTCGTACACTTCTTCCATAAGAAAGAGGTTGATTAATTTCCTGGCACAGATGTACTTTGATGTAGTCGTGGTCCTCGGCTTCTCTTCAGTTCCATTTTGAGCTCGTTTGATTTTATAGCACCCACTCCTTGATCGATGACCGAAGGAATGCCCAACTCTGGATGTTTTCCTGTACGCATCATCACCCGTTCACGTTTCAGCCTCCTGCCTTGTGGAACAACAAGGGGTTGCTGATGTAAATGATGACTCGTCTTTCCCTGTTGAGTTTTAAAAGGTTTAGCTTGTTTAACCAACTCAAAATGGGAAGTTTGATGGGCACGCCAACCGGAAAATATATCTTTGGAATCTATAGCTTCTTGGCAACCGACGAACGCTTCTTCACCTCCTTGTTTAAAAAATCTTCATTTCTTGCAGCCGGGAAGTAGCCCACAACATGCTTGATCTTCAAACTTGCCTCAAAAAGCTTCTTGGATTCATAGGGCAAACCTATTGCTGGTGTAGACCCTTCTGACCCTTCATTTCCATTATCCCCACCCGGATTCGCTGAACCGTGATCCTTATCTTGTCTTAAGCACATGATAAGCTGCAAAGCCGAGAGTTTATCCCCGGGTGATCTCTTTGGTGTCATTTTGATCATACACAGATTGGTGCCTAATACGTACATGCAGTTGTCATGTGAGTATACCACAATCCGTGCATCTCTCAGAAATTCCAAGCCGAGGACTAACCCAAAGTCATCCATTTTGACGGCATGAAAATCCACTATGGCTTCAATGGTGCCAACCTTGACAGAGAATTGCCTCAAAACACCTAGTATCGGTTGAGCTTCACTATTAACGACCTTCATCCTGCCCATGATTTTCTCCAACTTGAGCCCCAATCTTGATGCCTCTATTTCAGATACATACACATGGCTAGCTCCAGTATCGACCATCGCTCATATGGGTTTTCCGTTCACGCACATGTTCATATGCATCAAAGCTCTATCTGCATGTTGTAATGGTTTCACATAGACAATCTGTGGTTTATCAAGTTTAGGTGTTGTCTTCTCCGCTTTGATTGACTAAGCTGCAACTTTCTTTGTTCGCACTGCAGCAACCATCAGGTCGATCTCAAGCTCCGTTAACGGACTCAACCGTCCTGGCTTTATTGATCCCACCATGGGATTACACCTTAAATTTAGTGCCCCCATATAGCATGGTACTTCTTTTTGGGCTCATACTCTTCAGGCGACTGCTCCTGAACTACCTCGCTCAGTGCCTCCTTGATCTGTCTCGAGTCCTCGAGTAACATAGTAGTTATTCTCTACTATGTTGGAAAATCAACAAGGGCATAATTTAGTTTGAACGTCCCGCACACAAGCGGCGTCATTTCGTTGTTCTATTCTCCCCACCTTGGTTTAGACCCCGTTGAACTGGTTATACTTGCACGGGGGTTTCCCCTATTACTTCCTGAACCCGAATTAGGCATGTAGCTACCTTCACCGCTCGGACTGGGTCTAAAGTTATTCCCCACCTTGAGATAACTTGCACCCGCACCATTGCCCATCTTGGAAACAGTAGAACCGTTCACCTTCCAAATAACCCTTTGCGATCCTCCGTCCCCTTAGTCACCAAGCCTAGCTAGTGCAACGAGCTCTCCTTAGCTTGAGTCTAGCCCACGACTTCAATCTCTAGTTGAAGTCATGGAGTTTGTACTCCTCCGAATAGTCAGGAAAGTCGAGTATACAAGCCTGAAAGCCCGACATGTATTCCCTTATGCTGCCGATTTGCTTCAGGGTCCTGAGTCTCAACAATGTCGGTTCCTTCACGTTGGTGGGCATGAATTGTTTCTTCAACTTGAGCTTCAACTCATCCCATGTGTCGATGGCTAAGAGACCTTCTTTTATCTCCGCATCTAGGGATCGCTACCACACCATTGCGCAGCCCTCTGAGTACATTGTGGCAATAGTGACTTTCTCAGCTTCCAAATTTGTTTTGGTCGCCTTCAAGTATAGTTCCATCTCGTACAAAAATTTATCAAGCTCTCATGCATCACGTGCCCCACCATATTTCTTAGGCTCAGAGACTTTTCGTTTGTGTACGACACAGACACCATCAGCACCGCCTCCACCCTGGGACAAGTTAGCCACAACTTGTATGAGTATGTGCACGTCTCCTCCAAGCTTATCAATGATGCCTCTCATCTCAGCAACGTCTGACTCGCGAGTCACCAAGGCTTCCCTTAGCTCAGCGATCTCCTCATCCTGACATGCAACCTTCACGCTGGCCACTTCGATGTCTCTACTGATAATGGAAACATCCGATTCCGTCTAATCAACACGATCAGCTAGGCTCCTGGACCCTTATGCCTCACCAAAGATAACTCTCTCAATGTTCTCTAACCGATTTGTTTTCTTCGACATGGTGACGACCTCTTTCACTATGTGCCCAGGGACTGCTTGAGCTCTGATACTAACTGTCACGGGTCACCCTCTCAAGGAGTTAACCGTGCAGCCTAGCCGTGCTAGAGTGTCACGACTACCTCCTAGTTTCCACGCACGTCGCACTCAGCTTGGTGGCACCTTGAACACCAAGCCTTTAGAGGGGGGGGGGTGAACAGAGTATGCAGCGGAAATACACGAATTTGAATGGAGAAAGGCTTCACAACAAGCAACAAGAAAGCAATACAAGCCCCGACAATTGGGGAGCAAATGCTCGTTTTCAATATATTGCAAAAAGGTAGCCGGATGTGGGTAGCTCAGTACTCCACATATATGGTGTACGAAAGTAATTACAAGTACAAGGTACAAGAACAAAATGGAGAAAAACCAAACTGTGGTGCACGGACCTGGTCCTCCAAGAAGTAACTAAGTTAAGTTAATATCTAACTACAACAAGCAAAAGAGAAGACTTATGGGACAAGGAGCTTGGGATATATCTTTTCGGGCCGTAACTCAACACATAAGGTGCTAGCTTGACGGGTGATTGGGTGCTGCGCGCACGATGTTGGGCACAAACGGCTCAGGTATTGTGCACACCTCATCGCAGGCGCAGGGGGGGACATCATGGACCATGAGAGGTTAGGCGGTCGACACTGGATGACCCAAAAGCGTATGCGTTGCGGTTTAGGGAGACCATTTTGTATTGACGCGTTGAGCGGTACGGGACAACATCACGTATGTGGCGTGCATGAGGGCATGGGGTTACATTGAGGTTGGGTGATAAGCCCGACCCCGTAACATCACGAATGTGAAAAATAGCACGACTCATGTTTTTTTTCAGAGCAAAAAGTCTTTCTAGGGTACAAAAATCAGAAGTTCAAGACCGACACCATTCAACAGCCTGTGCTAATCAGTGTGCCCCGTAAAAGTATGAGGCTACACGGACCGTGCTGTGGCCACTGGCCCTGCGAATTGCGGCTGCTAAGGTTTAAATTCTCTACTTCTATATGTAGGAGCCTTTGGTCTTCTAGGGTTAACTAAGTAGGCATAATTTAACTTTTATTTTCCAAGTAGGTAGGAAGGATATAAGCCTTTAGTCTTCTAGGGTTAACTAAGTAGGCATAATGTAGCTTTATTTTCCAAGTAGGTAGGAAGGAAGGGGAAAATTCTCTCTCTCTCTCTCTAGAGTTTTTCTTCTCTTTTCTTTTATTTCCCTTATTTTCCTAGATCTATGGCATTTAACTCAATATTTTCCATTGATCTATTTTTTAGCGATTAGTTAATTAACTTGGGGATTATATTTGCATTCATGTATTAATGCTTGTTTTCTGAGATTTGTTAGATCTACCTATTTGTATGTGTTTTGTGATAATTATATTGGTTTGTTCTTAAAATTCTTGTGAATTTCATGATTGTCACACTTAATTAGCACACACCGAAGTCTACTTTCATGTTGTTGCACTATTGATACCCCCCGGGGAAGGAAACCTAGATGCGCTTGGGGTAACGATGGGTCTGGATCCACGTGGGTGTGTGCACGTAGGTTACAGTTCTTAACGTTACGATTGACCATGCACTAGTAAGCCGGAGAGTTGGTTCGAAGGGTTACGGGTAGAGATAGCTAAAGTAGCAAGCTAGGGTTATCTTTGTAATCCTAGATCCATCGATAAAATGTCTGCTTCCTTTGCCTTTGTAGGTTTAAGGGTAGAGCGTTCGTAGTGTTCCACCCGAGACTTAATTGCATGGGGGAGAATCAAACCTATGCAATGAGCCATTGCTGTTGTTGCACTCTCCTAGTTGCGGAGGCAAGGCCGATGGAAGATTTTATAAGCACACCCTTATGTGACAGATAAGGGGAAGTTTTGACCGTCGTCTGCACTACATGTCACAAACACTAGAATATAGTTATAGTTCTTGAATGTGATAAAATCAAGGATTGAAACATAATTAATTATGTTACGCAAATATTTCACAATTTCTAGTTTATATAGTTTACTCTCGTAATCATTTGCATGTTAGCAGTTGTTATCCCCTAATGCTTTTTTTACCAACATTTATTATTCCTAACACGTGATTGGATTGACAATCCGATCACGGTTGTGTATAGTTGATTATTAGATTCCTAACATCACTGTGGACGACCCCGGTACTTGCCACATTCTACCATTATTGGTAGCATAGTAGTAGGAACAGGAAAAACACTATAATTTTTTTATCTTTGATCATAGCCACCTCTTGGTTAATAGTAGATCTCCTGTGAAAAGGTTATTTATTAGCAACGTCGGGAGGTGGCGGGTTAGGTTCTGAGGCTGTGATTCCAGCAAAAATTGGAATACCAAGTCCTAGGGCAACAACGGTTTCTGAAGAAGAAAATGAAAATAATTGACGTACCGATCTCGAGTTGGTGGAGGAAAAATGGCAATTGGAATCCCTACATGAAGAAAAAGTGAAGGAGAAGGTTAAGCATTTATATGATCAGAGGGTTTGAAAGGTACAGTTCAGCCCAGGAGATCTTGTTATGAGGAAGAAAGAGAAAAGTTAGCAAGAGCCTGATGGGAAGCTAGCAGCAAACTGCAAAGGACCGTACTAAGTGATCGACGCATATCCCAGAGTTAGGTATACCCTTGAAAGAATAAATAGGGATCACATTCCGAGGTGATGAAATACCGTTAACTTACTGAAGTATCCTCAGCTATAGAAGGCTTGGCCTTAAAGTATGTTGAAGTGCTGAACCGAGGGCCAGATTTGTATGATGTATGTTGAAATGCTGCATCGAGAGTTGAAATTGTATAATGTAAGTTGAAACGCTGCATTAAGAGTTGAAATTGTATGATGTATGTTGAAATGCTGCATCTAGTGAAATTGTATGATGTATGTCGAAACGCTACATCTAGTGAAATTGTATGATGTGTGTCGAAACACTGCATCGAGAGTTGAAACTATATGATGTATGTCTAGACGTTGCACAAAGATTTGAAGTTATATAATGTATGTCGAAACGCTGCATCTAGTGAGATTTGTATGATGTATGTTGCATGGTGGGATGTGTGCTAAAATTGAACCCAAGTTGATTTTTGTCTCAGTTTTGCAGATTGTATGCTGCATCTGATTGAATAAAATTTGCATGTCGATAGATTGTAATTACTTATTATAAGATGGAACATTGTGATTAACTTCCACCATCGATAGTTAATTACACAATACAAGAATCCTTACTTTACAAAGATTAAGGAACTAATTTCATTTAACTTTATTCTATCTTGTCAACTTTGATACCCATAGTTCGACCTAGATCGCGAATCCTTTCTTCCTCAGGATGATCGGATGGATCAAGGAAGGTTCAAATATGAGGCGGCTCAGAGGATGAATTGGTTGGCCTCAAAGGTCAATCAGAAATAACCAAAGGCCCATCAGGTTTGCATGTTTTACTCTTACACTTGGTTTTCCCTTGATTCATACTTATGCGAGACTTTCGAGGGCGTGTACTCCTCGCTCTTGAGCTGGTATCACGAATCTGTGGAAAATTTTTATCCAACAAGAAATTTCATCGAAAACTTGCCTTTCGTAGGAAATTCCTCGGATGAGTACTCGCTTCTCTTCACCCAATTATCAGCAGCTTGGATGAGGAAGCCCGGAATATCTCTGATAAGATTTGGGTGTAGAACTCCATGGTATAATCCATGAGCTCGAAGACTATCCGCATAAATTTTGATAGTAGATTTTAAGTATTTATTCTCTTCCATCAAAGGAGAATTCGCGCCAGGTAATGTAGTAGCTGCATAGAGTGAGAGTGAAGAATTCACCAATTTATTCTCCTCTAGCAACCTGAAGTTCTCATCAGATAGGGCTTGACACAACTTGACGTTCTCAGCTAGGGCCTTGGAAAGCTCTTCATTCTTTTCGATGGTAATATGATGTTCCTTCACAGCTTCGACGACTTGATCCTACCTGTTAGTCTCACCCATATAATACTCGAGTCGTGTTTGAGAAACAGGAAGTTGCTTGACATCTGATAAACATCGAGATAATGAGCCAAATCGGCCAATAATATCATAAATAACTTCCTGGTGACTCTTCTCGAGGGGTAGCAGTCTTCTTCAACTACAGTGAGTGCTATCACTTTGCTCCATTCCTTTTTTCCCACAAGTTACTTAGAATACTTGGCAAGGAAGGGTGAGCACCATTGCGCCATAACTCTTGCTCAGTATTGCAGTTGGATAAGTCCAACATGGCTTTCATCATATTTTCCCTAATGGCATTCAGTTCCTTTTTAGTTTCGGTGAGTTCCTTCCTCATCTCCGAGCACTACGATAAGAAATAGAGAAAAATTATTGAAATGCAACTAATAATTCCCACTTGGTAAAAGATTTCCCGCCCTGCGAGTTTTCACACGCCGCACGCGCGCCGTTGTGAATTCAAAAGGGAGAAAGAGTGCTCCAATTGTATAGAGCAATCAAATTCTACCTTTCGAACATATTCGCGCTTCAAGTTTTCTGGGAAATTTTGATAATACTCCTTCGAGTTGGGCCTTGACCCACAATAGAGAAAGTATTCCGATCAAGAGCATTCGCGGTCAATGCATGCGATTAATACAGAGATAATTACCCAGAGAGTTAGTGTTTCGGTTATACATAATTACTATTAGGGTTTTAGCATATAAATATGACAGTAAGTCATTTGTTATAATTCATTCACTATTCTTATCAGAGAACCATTACTGACTTAGCCATCAGAGAGTTTTCCCTTGAGATTTTCCAGGGCTTGTTTATTGTAGATCACAACCAAGGATTGGGAGACGGAGGTTGATCAGATTCCAGATGCATCACTTAGTATTCCAAGAAATCCTCCTCCTTGCTTCAAGCATGGAAGGTGAACATTGAATCCAATTAATGTTTGTCAAAAAACCATGATGAGAAGTGGTGCTATTTAATGTCTAGTACGCTTATTTTTCCTCTTTTAAAGGAATGCAGGTTCACGTGATTAGACAATTGGACGAAGAACATTTCTATACACCGACACCAAGATGAACTAATTAACCCATAATAATTAAATTTAACATTGCCAACGTGACCGTCGATTAGGCCTTGCAACATGTACATGTATAGCACAAAGAATGTTTTCCTTTTCCTTAACGTAGTAATAAACCCACATGCATCTGGTAGACTTGTGAGTACAGGAATACATTGACAAACTATCCAATCAAGTAATAATATGGATCTAAGCAGATGGAAGATTTAGACTGAACTAAAAAGCCAAAATTTGTTGGCTGAATTAAACTTACAACCTAATAGAATATTAAATGAATTAGAATCCGGTTAAAAAACAATACTCTTTTAAATTAATTTTGTATACATTTTTTCCATACGTGATTCTAATTCATTTAATATTCTGTTACATCCAACAAACCAGACATTGGGCTTTACAATTGGCCGTTGATTAATACTACAACATAGTATTATATACTCCCCCGTCCCACAACTATTGACCACCTAATTTTTTTCAAAGTTAAATTTAGTAAACTTTGACCACTAATATAAGGTGTATATATATATATATATGATAAAAATATCATATTAGATATTGATAGATTCATCTTAACATATACTCCCTCCGTCCCACTTTAAATTGCTTATTTACTTTTTCACGGTCTTCAATGAGCATGTTTGAC
>JAULKM010121429.1:0-20918 GCA_032355605.1 Rubia tinctorum | reverse complement strand
CTAGCAATCTTACAATAAAAAGATAACAAAAGAGATGTTAAATGCTTCAGAAAACACATGCATTTGACGTCTCATCATTTACCGATGATTTAACTCCTGATTTAAGGTGCCACCTAAGTTAGCGCCTGGTGGAGTCGACTCAAACGAGTCTCCCTCTGACCCCCCTTATTTGTGGCCTACCTTCCTTATTTCCATTTTGGCAAAATTTTAAATGTAAAAAAAGATGAAATACCTTTTTATTCAAAAAATATTTTTATGCTATTATAATGACTTTAAAAAAATGATATTTTTTTGTGGTAAGACTGAAAGTGAGGGACGGAGGGAGTAGCATATCTGACAATCAAACTATTGAATATAATAGTTTGACAATTATTGCAGAATCACCTATTTTATGGAAAATTAAAAATTTCACCATTTTGAATCCTTTTTATTTACTATGGACATTATAACACCAACATGAGTTGTAAACTGTCCATCGCACGAACGCACGCATGTACACACACACACACACACCCACACCCACAAACACAATCCCAGACATGCGCACATACACACACACAACCATACACATGCGCATATACGCGCACACACATACACGCACACACGCACACACATACACATACACGTACACACGCACACGCGCACACACATACACGCGCACACACATACACGCACAGACACATTTAATCGTCATATTTCCATTTATGATATAAAGTGAATTATTCTCTACCACTCCTTAAACGTTTTAATCTCTTTAATAAAAAGTTAATCATTCACAACCCCTCCTTTTTAATCTCTTCAACATGTTACTCTCTTCAATAAATTTTCTCAACGCATTTTATAGTTATCTGAATTCGTATTGGGCAAGGGTTGACCGTCATTGACCGGCAATGGAGTGTAGTCACATAATAGTCATTATAATTTTAGTTTTAAATCTAGGGGTATTTTTATCTTTTTAGATTAAGCCAACTCTTGAATTCCTTTGGTTAATGCCGGAATAATACAATTTGAGTATATCTTCACCATTGTTCAAAACCACATGATAAGTTTCCCACTTTCAAATTTTAGAAGATTATATCTGTACTTTCAAAATTTAATAGGGTTATTTACGTAGTCTTCCCTACTTTTTATATATTAGCAACATTCAAGAATAAATATTCAAAATTGTCTAAAATTGTGATGATTTCATTTGAAAAAATTGTGATGATTTTGAATTTCTTCTCAAATAAGGTATTTAGACGGTCTGGCTGTCATATTATAGAATTTCAAAGTATACTTGAACTTTGTTTCGGATTACATGACGTTTGCTTGAGTTGGCAGAGCTTTAGATTTGATTATGATACTAATTTTGATAGTTCAAATTATAATTTTATAGTTAAACGATCAACGTGACTATTTTAGTAGTTACGATTTTTCTTAACTAGGTATCTCAATAATATAACTATCAAATTATTAGATTTGATAATATGCTTTGACTCGACTGGGTCGAGTCACATGACATCAAATCCACGTAGTAGGGTAAATTTTGATAAACTATGATTGTTAGCTTTGATGGTGATAAGTTAAAAGTTGACAGTTGAATTGCCAAAATAGGTTACCGATGGTTCAACTCGTGATTTAAGGTACCCCATAACATGGCGCCTGGTGGACTCAAGTCAACCGTGTCTAGTATATTTGATAGTAAAACCATTGAATAGAATAATTTGACAATTATTGCAAAATTATCTATTTTATGGGAAATTTAAAACTTCATCCTTTTGAACCCTTTCTATTTACTATGGACATTATAAAACCAACATGAGTTGTAAACTGCCTATCGCATGCATGCACGCACACACGCACATACACTTGAACACACACACACACGTACACATGCACAAATACGCAAACACGCGCTAACAGATGCACACACACATACACGCACACACACACACTTGAAATCATCATATTTCAGTTTATGATATAAAATGAATTATTCCCAACCACTTCTTAAACTTGTTAATCTCTTCATTAAAAAGTGAACCATTCACAACCCCAACTCAAACTTGTTACTCTCTTCTATAAATTTTCTCCCCGCATTTTATAGTTATCAGAATTCGTATTGGGCTATGGTTTACCACCATTAACCAGTGACGGAGCCTACAGATATAATGGTCATTAAAATTTTAGTTTTAAACCTTGGGGTATTTTTATCTTTTTTTATTAGGTCAACTCCTGAATTCCTTTTGTCAATTTTGGAATAGTACAATTTGGGTATATCTTCACCATTGCTCAAAACCATAGGGTTAGTTTCAAAATTTAAAATTTTATAGGATTATATCTGTACTTTCGAAATTTAATAGGATTATTTATTCACTTTTACCTATTTTTTATATATCAACAATATTCAAGAATAAATATTCGAAATCGTCTAAAATCGTGAAGATTTCTTTTGAACAAACGGTGATGATTCTGAATTTCTTCTCAAATAAGGTATTTAGATGGTGTGGCTATCATAATATTGAATTTCATAGTATACTTGAATTTTTTTTCGGATTACATGACGTTTGCTTGAACTGGCAGAGCTTTAGATTTGAATATGATACTAATTATGATAGTTCAAATTATAATTTTATAGTTAAACGATGAATGTTATGATAAATGTGACTCTTTTATAAGATTTTTCATAAACTAGGTATCTCAATACTAACTATCAAATTATTAGATTTGATAATATACTTTGACTCCACTGAGTCGAGCCACGTGACATCAAATCCACATATTAGGGGCGATTTCGTTAAACTAGGATTGTTATTATTAATTGTCATAAGTAAAAAATGACAGTTTAGTTGCCAAATTAGCTTACCGACGGTTCAACTCCTGATTCAAGGTGCCCTATAATATGGTGGCCGGTGGCTCGACTCAACCGAGTCTAGCATATTTAACATTCAAACCATTGAATAGAATAATCTGACAACTATTGCAGAATCACCTATTTTATGGGAAATTAAGGACTTCATCATTTTGAACATTTTTTTTTCTTTTACTATGGACATTATAAAACCAACATGAGTTATAAACTGTCTATCGCACGCACGCACAGACATGCACACAAACCCACACACACAAATACATGCGCGGGCACACACACACACACACTTTAAATCCTCGTATTTCTATTTATGATATAAAGTGAATTATTCCCCACTACTCCTTAAACTTTTTAATCTCTTCAATAAAAAGTGAATCATTCACAACCCCTCCTTAAACTTGTTACTCTGTTTAATGAATTTTCTCCACGCATTTTATAGTTATTAGAATTCTTATTGGGCTATGGTTGGCCACAATTGACCGGCAAAGCAGTTAGGGGGTATAATGGTCATTATAATTTTTGTTTTAATCCTGGGGTTATTTTTATCCTTTTATATTAAGTAATCTCCTGAATTCCTTTAGTCAATGCCAAAATAGTACAATTTGGATATATCTTCACCATAGCTCAAAACCACAGGTTTTGTTTCGGACTTTCAAATTTTGTAGGGTTATATCCGTACTTTCAAAATTTAATAGGGTTATTTATGCACTTTTTCTTATTCTTAAAAAATATTAGCAGAATTTAAGATTAAATATTTAAAATTGTCTAAAATCATGACGATTTTTTTTAACAAATGGTGATGATTTTGAGTTTCTTCTCAAATAAGGTATTCAGATGGTCTGGCTTTCATATTATTGAATTTCACAGTATACTTGAACTTTGTTTTCAGATTACATGACGTTTACTTGAGCTGGCAGACCTTTATACTTGATTACGATACTAATTTCGATGGTTTAAATTATAATTTTATAGTTAAACGATAAATTTGACTGTTTTATTAGTTAGGATTTTTCTTCAACTGGGTATATCAATATTATAACCATCAATTTATTAGATTAGATAATATACTCTGACTCAAAAAAGTTGAGTCACATGGCATCCAATTCACATAGTAGGGGAGATTTCGTTGAACTATGATTGTTAACTTTCTTCCAATTCACATAAGTCAAACTTGAGACTTTTATTGCCAAATTAGCTTATCGATGGTTCAACTCCTAATTTAAGGTGCCCCATAACATGGCGTCTGGTGGACTCGACTCAACCGAGTGAAGTATATTTGATTGTCAAACCACTGAATAGAATAATTTGACAATTATTGCAGAATCACCTATTTTAAGGGAACATAAAAACTTCATCATTTTGAACCATTTTTATTTATTATGGACATTATAAAACCAACATGAGTTGTAACTATTTATCGCACGCACGCACGCACACACACGCACACACACGCGCATACACGCACACACGCACACACACGTCCACACACATGCACATACTCGTCCACACAAACACCCACACACACCCCACACTTTAAATCATCATATTTCTGTTTATGATATAAAGTGAACTATTCTCAACCTCTCCTTAAACTTTTTAATCTCTTCTATAAAAAGTGAATCATTCACAACCCATTCTTAAACTCGTTACTCTCTTCAATAAATTTTCTCCACACATTTTATAGTTATCTGAATTCGTATTGGGCTAGGGTCGACCACCATTGACCGACGACGCAGTCTAAGAGTATAATGGTCCTTATAATTTTAGATTTAATCCTAGGAGTATTTTATTTTTTAGATTAGGTCAACTCCTGAATTCCTTTAGTCAATGCCAGAATAGTACAATTTTGATATATCTTCAACATTGCTCAAAAAACAGAGTTTGTTTCGCACTTTCAAATTTTATAGGATTATATCTGCACTTTTAAAATTTAATAGAGTTATTTATGTATTTTCACTATTTATATATTTCAGCAGCATTTAAGAATAGATATTTAAAATTGTCTTAAATTGTGATAATTATTTTTGAGAAAATTGTGAAGATTTTGAATTTCTTTCCAAATAAGGTATTTAGACAGGTTGACTGTCATATTATTAAATTTCACTATATGCTTGAACTTTGTTTTCGTATTACATGACGTTTGCTTGAACTTATAGAGCTTTAGACTTGATTATGATACTAATTTCGATAGTTCAAATTATAATTTTATAGTTAAACGATCAATGTGACTGATTTAGTAGATAAAATTTTTCTTAAACTAGGTATCTCAATATTATAACTATCAAGTTATTAGATTTGATAATATACTTTGACTCGACAGAGTTGAGTCACATGGCATGAAATCCACATACTAGGGGAGATTTTGTTAAACTACGATTGTTAACTTTAATGGTGATAATTCAAAAGAAGATAGATTAACTGCCAAATTAGCTAACCGGTAGTTCAACTCGTGATCTAAGGTGCCCCATAACATGGCACCTGGTGGACTCGACTCAACCGTGTCTAGCATATTTGAAAGTCAAACCATTGAATATAATATTTTGACAATTATTGCATAATCACTTATTTTATGGGAAATTAAAAACTTCATCATTTGAACTCTTTTTATTTACTATGGACATTATAAAAGCAACATGAGTTGCAAACTGTGAATTACACGCACACGCACACACTTTAAAAAAGGATGAAAATTTTTTTTGTTCAAAACTATTTTTATGCTATTTTAATAACTTTAAAAAATAACTATTTTTTTGTGGTAAGATAGAAACAAAGGAACAAAGGGAGTAGCATATTTGACAGTCAAACCATTGAATAGAATAATTTGACAATTATTTCATAATCACCTATTTATGGAAAATTAAAAAGTTCTCCATTTTGAAACCTTTTTATTTACTATGGACATTATAAAACTAGCATGAGTTGTAAACTGTCCATCGCACACACGCACACACGCACACACGCACACACACAAGCACACACACAAGCACAAGCACACACACACACACACCCACCCACCTATACACATGCACATATACCCTAGCACACATACACGTGCACACACACACACGCTCACACACTTTAAATCGTCATATTTCCATTTATGATATAAAGTGATTATTTTCAACCACTCCTTAAACTTTTTTTATATTTTTAATAAATAATGAATCATTCACAACCCCTCCTTAAACATGTTACTCTCTTCAATAAATTTTCTTTATACATTTTATAGTTATCTGAATTCGTATTGGCTAGGGTTGACCACCATTGACCGGTGATAGAGTCTAGGGTTATAATGCTCATTATAATTTTAGTTTTAATCCTAGGGGTATTTTAACCTTTTTACATTAGGTCAACTCCTTAATTCCTTTAGTCAATTCCGGAATAGAACAATTTGGATATATTTTCACCATTGCTCAAAATCACAAGGCCAGTTTCGCACTTTTTAATTTTATAGGGTTATGTCTGTACTTTCAAAATTTAATAGGGTTATTTATGGATTTTTTCCTATATATTTTTTAATATATTAGTAGCATACAAATAAATATTTAAAATTGTCTAAAATCGTGATGATTTGTTTTGAACAAATGGTGATGTTTTTCAATTTGTTCTCAAATAAGGTATTTAGATGGTGTGGCTGTCATATTATTGAATTTCACAGTATACTTGAAATTTGTTTTCGGATTACATGATGTTTGCTATAGCTGGAAAAGCTTTAGACTTGATTATGATACTAATTTTTCAAGTTCTAATTATAATTTTATATTTAAACGTTTAGTGTGATTGATTTAGTAGTTAATATTTTTTTTAACTAGGTATCTCAATATTATAACAATCAAATTATTATATTTGATAACATACTTTGACTCGACTGAGTCGAGTCACGTGGCATCAAATCCACATAGTAGGGAAGATTTAGTTAAACTACGATTGTAAGCTTTGATGGTAATAAGTTAAAAGTTGACAGTTTAACTATCAAATTAGCTTACCGATGGTTCAACTCGTGATTTAAGGTGCCCCATAACATGGCGCTTGTCGGACTCGACTCAATCGTGTCTATCATATTTGACAATCAAACCATTGAATATAATCATTTGAAAATTATAGCAGAATTACCTATTTTATGGGAAATTTGAAACTTCATCCTTATGAACCCTTTCTATTTACTATGGACATTGTAAAACCAACATGAGTTGTAAACTGTCTATCGCATGCATGTACACACACACGCACATACACTTGAACACACAAACACACGCACAAATACGCACATACGCACTGACAGACGCACAAACACGCGCGCACACACACACACACACTTTAAATCATCATATTTCAGTTTATGATATAAAATGAATTATTTCCAACCACTCCTTAAACTTGTTAACCTCTTTAATAAAAAGTGAACCATTCACAACCCCTACTCAAACTTGTTACTCTTCTTTTCTATATATTTTCTCCACGCATTTTATAGTTATCAGAATTCGTATTGGGCTATGGTTTACCACCATTGACCAGTGACGGAGCCTAGGGGTATAATTGTCATTAAAATTTTAGTTTGAAACCTTGGGAATTTTTATCTTTTTTTGATTAGGTCAACTCCTGAATTCCTTTTGTCAACTTCGGAATAGTACAATTTGGGTATGTCTTCACCATTGCTCAAAAGCACAGGGTTAGTTTCACAATTTCAAATTTTATAGGATTATATCTGTACTTTCAAAATTTAATAGGAATATTTATGCACTTTTACCTATTTTTTATATATCAACAATATTCAAGAATAAATATTCAAAATTGTCTAAAATCGTGAAGATTTCTTTTGAACAAATGGTGATGATTTTGAATTTCTTCTAAAATATGGTATTCAGACGGTCTGGCTGTCATTTTATTATATTCCACAGGATACTTGAACTTTGTTTTTGGATTACATAGCGTTTGCTTGAGCTGGCAGAGCTTCAGACTTGATTATGATACTAATTTCGACATTTGAAATTATAATTTCATAGTTAAACGATCAATGTGACTGATTTAGTAGTTAAGACATTTCTTAAACTAGGTATCCTAATATTATAACTATCAAATTATTAAATTTTGTAATATACTTCGACTCAACTTAGTCGAGTCATGTGGCATCAAATCCACATAGCAGGAGTAATTTTGTTAAACTACGATTGTTAACTTTGATGGTTATAATTCAAAAGTTGACAGTTTAACTACCAATTTAGCTTACGTACTGTTCAACTCCTGATTTAAGGTGCCCTATAATATAGTGCCTGGTGGACTCGACTCAACCGAGTCTAGCATAATTGACAATCAAATCATTGAAAAGAATAATTTGACAATCATTGCAGAATCACCTATTTATAAGAAATTAAAATTTCCATCATTTTAAAATCATTTTATTTACTATGGACACTATAAAACCAACATGAATTGTAAACTGTTTATCGCATGCAGGAACACACACACACACTGACATACACGTTCGCACACACGTCCACACACTTTAAATCGTCGTATTTCTGTTTATAATACAAATTGAATTCTTCCCAACCACTCCTCAAACTTTTTAATCTCTTCAATAAAAAGTTAATCATTCACAACCCCTTCTTAAACTCGTTACTCTCTTCAATAAATTTTCTCCACACATTTTTTTGTTATCTGAATTTGTATTGGGCTAAGGTTGACCACCAATGACCGGCGATGGAGCCAAGGAGTATAATGGTCATTAAAATTTAATTTTAAACCTAGGGGTATTTTTATCTTTTTAGATTAGGTTGACTCCTGAGTTCCTTTTGTCAACGCCGGAATAGTACAACTTGGGTATATCTTCATCAGTGCTGAAAACCACATGGTTAGTTTCGCATTTTCAAATTTTATAGGATTATATCTGTATTTTCAAGACTTTATGCGGTTATTTATGCACTTTCCCTTTTTTATATATATTAGAAGCATTCAAGAATAAATATTCAAAATTGTCTAAAATCGTGATGATTTCTTTAGAACAAATGGTGTTGATTTTGAGTTTCTTCTCAAATAAGGTATTTAGACGGTGTGGCTATCATATTATTGAATTTAACAGTATACTTAAACTTTGTTTTCGGATTACATGACGTTTGCTTGAACTGGCAGAGTTTTAGATTTGAATATGATACTAATTTTGATAGTTCAAATTATAATTGTATAGTTAAACGATAAATGTGACCGCTTTATTAGATTTTTCATAAACTAGGTATCTCAATACTATAACTATCAAATTATTAGATTTGATAATATACTTTGACTCCACTGAGTCAGGTCACGGGACATCAAATCCACATATTAGGGGAGATTTCGTTAAACTACGATTGTTAACTTTGATGGTCATAAGTAAAAAATGACAGATTATTTGCCAAATTAGCTTACCGACAGTTCAACTCCCGATTCAAGGTGCCCTATAACATGGCCCGTGGTGGACTCGACTCAACCGAGTCCAGCATATTTAACATTCAGACCATTGAATAGAATAATCTGACAACTATTGCAGAATCACCTATTTTATGGGAAATTAAGGACTTCATCATTTTGATTTTTTTTCTTTTACTATGGACATTATAAAACCAACATGAGTTGTAAACTGTCTATCGCATGCACGCACAAACATGCACACAAACCCACACACATATATACATGCGCGCACACAAAGACACACTTTAAATCCTCGTATTTCTGTTTATGATATGAAGTAAATTATTCCCCACCACTCCTTAAACCTTTTAATCTCTTCAATAAAAAGTGAATCATTCACAACTCCTCCTTAAACTCGTTACTCTATTGAATAAATTTTCACCACACATTTTATAGTTATCTGAATTCGTATTGGCCTAGGGTTGACCACCATTGACCGAAGACGCAGTTTAAGGGTATAATCGTCCTTATAATTTTAGTTTTAATCCTATGGGTATTTTTATCTTTTTAGATTAGGTCAACTCCTGAATTCCATTAGTCAATGCCGGAATAGTACATTTTTGATATATCTCCAACATTGCTCAAAACAATAGGGTTACTTTCGCACTTTCAAATTTTATAGGATTATATCTGTACTTTCAAAATTTAATAGAGTTATTTATGCATTTTCACTATTCTTTTATATATCAGCAGCATTCGAGAATAGATATTTAAAATTGTCTAAAATTGTGATAATTATTTTTGAACAAATTGTGATGATTTTTAATTTCTTCCCAAATAAGGTATTTAGACGGGCTGACTAACTGTCATATTATTGAATTTCAATCTATGCTTGAACTTTGTTTTCGTATTACATGACGTTTGCTTGAACTGAAAGAGCTTTAGACATGATTATGATATTAATTTCGATAGTTCAAATTATAATTTATAGTTAAATGATCAATGTGACTGATTTAGTAGTTAAGATTTTTCTTAAACTAGGTATCTCAATATTATAACTATAAAATTATTAGATTTGATAATATACTTTGACTCGACTGAGTTGAGTCACATGACATGAAATCCACAGAGTAGGGGAGATTTTGTTAAACTACGATTGTTAACTTTGATGGTGATAAATAAAAAGAAGATAGTTTAACTGCCAAATTAGGTTACCGATGGTTCAACTCATGATCTAAGGTGCCCCATAACTTGGCGCCTGGTGAATACCACTCAACCGAGTCTAGCATGTTTGACAATCCAACCATTGAATAGAATAATTTGACAATTATTGCATAGTCACTTATTTTATGGGAAATTAAAAACTTCATCATTTTACCCCTTTTATTTACTATGGACATTATAAAAGCAACATGAGTTGTAAACTGTGAATTACACTCACGCACACACACACACACACACTCTTTAAAAAAAAGGATGAAATAATTTTTTGTTCAAAAACTATTTTTATGTTATTTTAATTATTTTAAAGAATGATATTTGTTTGTGGTAAGATAGATACAGAGGAACAGAGGGAGTAGCATATTTGACAGTCAAACCATTGAATAAAATAATTTGACAATTATTTCAGAATCACCTATTTTATGGAAAATTAAAAATTTGACCATTTTGAAACCTTTTTATTTACTATGGACATTATAAAACTAGCATGAGTTGTAAACTATCCATCGCACACAAGCGCGCGCACACATACACGCGCACACGCCTACACACATGCGCACACGCCTATACACATGCACATATACGCGAGCACACATACACGTACACACACACTCACACACTTTAAATCGTCATATTTCCATTTATGATATAAAGTGATTATTTTCAACCACTCCTTAAACTTTTTTTTTATATTTTCAATAAAAAGTGAATCATTCACAAACCCTCCTTAAACATGTAACTCTCTTCGATAAATTTTCTCCACGCATTTAATAGTTATCTGAATTCGTATTGGGCTAGGGTTGACCACCATAGACCGGAGACACAGTCTGGGGGTATAATGGTCATTATAATTTTTGTTATAATCCTAGAGGTATTTAAATCTTTTTACATTAGGTTAACTCCTGAATTCCTTTAGTCAATTCCGGAATAGTATAATTTGGATATATTTTCACCATTGCTCAAAACCACAAGGTCAGTTTCGCACTTTCTAATTATATAGGGTTATGTCTGTACTTTCAAAATTTAATACGGTTATTTGTGGATTTTTCCTTTATTTTTTATTATATTAGTAGCATTTACAAATAAATATTTAAAATTGTCTAAAATCGTGATGATTTGTTTTGAACAAATGGTGATGTTTTTTTAATTTCTTCTCAAATAAGGTATTTAGATGGTGTGGCTGTCATATTATGGAATTTCACAGTATACTTGAAATTTGTTTTCGGATTACATGACATTTGCTATAGATGGAAAAGATCTAGACTTGATTATGATACTGATTTTGTAAGTTCAAATTATAATTTTATAGTTAAACGATCAGTGTGACTTATTTAGTAGTTAAGATTTTTATTAAACTAGGTATCTCAATATTATAACAATCAAATTATTTATTTGATAACATACTTTGACTCGACTAAGTCGAGTCACGTGGCATCAAATCCACATAGTAGGGAAGATTTTGTTAAACTACGATTGTAAGCTTTGATGGTGATAAGTCAAAAGTTGACAGTTTAATTACCAAATTAGCTTACCGATGGTTCAACTCGTGATTTAAGGTGCCCCATAACATGGCGTCTGTAGGACTCGACTCAACCGTGTCTTGCATAGTTGACAATCAAACCATTGAATAGAATAATTTGACAATTATTGCTGAATTACCTATTTTATGGGAAATTTGAAACTTCATCCTTTTGAACCCTTTCTATTTACTATAGACATTATAAAACCAACATTAGTTGTAAACTGTCTATCGTATGCAATCATACACACACACACGCACACACACACACATACACTTGAACACACACGCACAGATACGCACACACGCGCTATCAGATGCACAAACACGTGCGCTCACACACACACTTCAAATCATCATATTTTGGTTTATGATATAAAATGAATTATTCCCAACCACTCCTTAAACTTGTTAATCTCTTCAATAAAAAGTGAACCATTCACAACCCCCTACTCAAACTTGTTAATCTCTTCTATAAATTTTCTTCACGCATTTTATAGTTATCAGAATTCGTATTGAACTATGGTTTACCACCATTGACCAGTGACGAAGCCTAGGGGTATAATTGTCATTAAAATTTTAGTTTTAAACCTTGGGGTATTTTTATCTTTTTTGATTAGTTCAAATCCTGAATTCCTTTTGTCAACTTTAGAATAGTACAATTTGGGTATATCTTCACCATTGCTCAAAAGCACAGGGTTGGTTTCACTATTTCAAATTTTATAGGATTATATCTGTACTTTCAAAATTTAATAGGATTGTTTATGCACTTTTACCTAATTTTTATATATCAACAACATTCAAGAATAAATATTCAAAATTGTCTAAAATCGTGAAGATTTCTTTTGACAAACGGTCATGATTTTGAATTTCTTCTAAAATATGGTATTCAGAGGGTCTGGCTGTCATTTTATTGATTTCACAATATACTTGAACTTTGTTTTTGGATTACATAGCGTTTGCTTGAGCTGGAAAAGCTTTAGACTTGATTATGATACTAACTTCGATATTTCAAATTATAATTTTATAGTTAAACGATCAATGTGATGATAAATGTGACTGTTTTATAAGATTTTTATAAACTAGGTATCTCTATACTATAACTATCAAATTATTAGATTTGATAATATACTTTGACTCCACTGAGTCAGGTCACGGGACATCAAATCCACATATTAGGGGAGATTTCGTTAAACTACGATTGTTAACTTTGATGGTCATAAGTAAAAAAAATGACAGTTTAGTTGCCAAATTAGCTTACCGTTAGTTCAACTCCTGATTCAAGGTGCCCTATAACATGACGCGTGGTGGACTCGACTCAACCGAGTCTAGCATGTTTAAGATTCAAACCATTGAATAGAATAATATGACAACTATTGCAGAATCACCTATTTTATGGGAAATTAAGGACTTCATCATTTTGAACATTTTTTTTACTTTTACTATGGACATTATAAAACCAACATGAGTTGTAAACTGTGTATCGCAAGCACGCAGAAACATGCACACAAACCCACACAGACACACGCGCGCACACAGACACGCGCACACACAGACACACTTTTAATCCTCGTATTTTTGTTTAGGATATAAAGTGAATTATTCCCCACCACTCCTTAAACTTTTTAATCTCTTCAATAAAAAGTGAATCATTCACAACCCCTCCTTAAACTTGTTACTCTCTTCAATAAATATTCTCCACAGAATCTATAGTTATCTGAATTCGTATTGGGCTAGGGTTGGCCACAATTGACCGGCGATGCAGTTAGGGGTACAATGGTCATTATAATTTTAGTTTTAATCCCAGGGTTATTTTTATCCTTTTATATTAAGTAATCTCCTGAATTCCTTTAGTCAATGCCAAAATAGCACAATTTGGATATACCTTCACCATTGCTCAAAACCACAGGTTTAGTTTAAGACTTTCAAATTTTATGGGGTTATATCCGTACTTTCAAAATTTAATATGGTTATTTTTGCACTTTTTCCTAATTTTTTTAATATATTAGCAGCATTTAAGATTAAATAGTTAAAATTGTCTAAAATCGTGATATTTTTTTGAACAAATGGTGATGATTTTGAATTTCTTTTCAAATAAGGTATTTAGACGGTCTGGCTGTCATATTATTGAATTTCGCAATATACTTGAACTTTATTTTCAGATTACTTGACGTTTGCTTGAGCTGGCAGACCTTTAGACTTGATTATGATACTAATTTTGATGGTTTAAATTATAATTTTATAGTTAAATGATAAATTTGAATGTTTTGGTAGTTAAGATTTTTCTTCAACTGGGTATATAAATATTATAACTATAAATTTATTAGATTAGATATTATACTTTGACTCGAAAAAGTCAAGTCATGTGGCATCCAATTCACATAGTAGGGGAGATTTTGTTGAACTACGATTGTTAACTTTGATGGTCATAAGTTAAAAGTTGACAGTTTAACTGCCAAATTAGCTTACCGATGGTTCAACTCCTGATTTAAGGTACCCCATAACATGTTTCCTGGTGGAGTCGACTCAACCGAGTGAAGCATATTTGACTGTCAAACCATTGAATAGAATAATTTGACAATTATTGCAGAATCACCTATTTTAAGGGAAATTAAAAACTTCATCATTTTGAACCCTTTTTATTTACTATGGACATTATAAAACCAACATGAGCTGTAAACTATTTATCGCATGCACGCATGCACCCACACACACACACGCACACACGAACACACACGCACACACTCGTCCGCACACACACGCACATGCACAGACACACACGCACACACTCGTCCACACACACATGCACGCACACACACACACACTTTAAATCATCATATTTTTGTTTATGTTATA
Organism: Rubia tinctorum; assembly: GCA_032355605.1. Lineage (NCBI taxonomy): Eukaryota > Viridiplantae > Streptophyta > Magnoliopsida > Gentianales > Rubiaceae > Rubia > Rubia tinctorum. The sequence goes on along the minus strand of JAULKM010121429.1, from coordinate 6,087 downwards.
AAGTGAATTATTCCGAACCTCTCCTTAAACTTTTTAATCTCTTCTATAAAAAGTGAATCATTCACAATCCCTCCTTAAATTTGTTACTCTCTTTAATAAATTTTCTCCACACATTTTATAGTTATCTGAATTCGTATTGGGATTGGGTTGACCACCATTGATCGACGACACAGTCTAGGGGTATAATGTTTCTTATAATTTTAGTTTTTATCCTAGGAGTATTTTTATCTTTTTAAATTAGGCCAACTCCTGAATTCTTTTAGTCAATGCTGGAATAGTACAATTTTGATATATCTTCAACATTGCTCAAAACAATAGGGTTAGTTTCGCACTTTCAAATTTAAAGGATTATATCTGTACTTTCAAAATTTAATAGAGTTATTTGTGCATTTTCACTATTTTTTATCTATCAGCAGCATTTAAGAATAGATATTTAAAATTGTCTAAAATTGTGATAATTATTTTTGAACAAATTGTGATGATTTTGAGTTTCTTCCCAAATATGGTATTTAGAAGGGCTAACTGTCATATTATTGAATTTCACTTTATGCTTGAACTTTGTTTTCGTATTACATGACGTTTGCTTGAACTGATAGAGCTTTAGACTTGATTATGATACTAATTTCGATAGTTCAAATTATAAATTTATAGTTAGACGATCAATGTGACTGATTTAGTTGTTAAGATTTTTCTTAAACTAGGTATCTCAATATTATAACTATCAAATTATTAGATTTGATAATATACTTTGACTAGATTGAGTTGAGTCACATAGCATGAAATCCACACAGTGAGGGAGATTTTTTAAAACTACGATTGTTAACTTTGATGGTAATAATTCAAAAGAAGACAGTAACTTCCAAATTAGCTAACCGATGGTTCAACTCTTGATCTAAGGTTGCCCATAACATGGCGCCTGGTGGACTTGACTCAACCGAGTTTAGCATATTTGACAGTCAAACCATTGAATAGAATAATTTGACAATTATTGCATAATCACCTATTTTATGGGAAATTAAAAATTTCATCATTTGTACCCTTTTTATTTACTATGTACATTATAAAACCAACATGAGTTGTAAACTGTGAATTACACGCACGCGCAAACACACACACACACACACACACACTTTTAAAGGATGAAATAATTTTTTGTTCAAAAACTATTTTTATGCTATTTTAATGACTTTGAAAAATGATATTTTTTGTGGTAAAACAGAAACATAGGAATAGAGGGAGTAGCATATTTGACAGTGAAACCATTGAATAGAATAATTTGACAATTATCTCAGAGTCACCTATTTTATGGGAAATTAAAAATTTCACCATTGTGACACATTTTTATTTACTATGGACATTATAAAACTAGCATTAGTTGTAAACTGTCCATCGCACACACACACACACAAGCGCGCGCACGCACACACACAAGCGCGCGCACGCACACACACAAGCGCGCGCGCACACACACACACACCTATGCACACGAACATATACGCGAGCACACATACACATACAAGTGCGCACACACACAAACACTCACACACTTTAAATCGTCATATTTCCATTTATGATATAAAGTGATTATTTTCAACCACTCCTTAAACTTTTTTATATTTTCAATAAAAAGTGAATCATTCACAACCCCTCCTTAAACATGTTACTCTATTCAATAAATTTTCTCCACACATTTTATAGTTATCTGAATTCGTATTGGGCTAGGGTTGACCAACATTGACCGGTGATGGAATCTAGGGGTATAATGGTCATTATAATATTAGTTTTAATCCTAGGGGTATTTTAATCATTTTAGATTAGGGCAACTCCTGAATTCCTTTAGTCAATTCTAGAATAGTATAATTTGGATATATCTTCACCATTGCTTAAAACCACGAGGTCAGTTTCGCACTTTCTAATTTTATAGGGTTATGTCTGTACTTTCAAAATTGAATAGAGTTATTTATGCATTTTTCCTATATATTTTTTTATATATTAGTAGCATTTACAAATAAATATTTAAAATTATCTAAAATCGTGATGATTGGTTTTGATTAAATGGTGATGTTTTTGAATTTCTTCTCAAATAAGGTATTTAGATGATGTGGCTGTCATAATATGGAATTTCACAGTATACTTGAAATTTGTTTTCGGATTACATGACGTTTGCTATAGTTGGAAAAGCTTTAGACATGATTATGAAACTAATATTGCTAGTTCAAATTATAATTTTATAGCTAAACGATCAGTGTGACTGATTTAGTAGTTAAAGTTTTATCTTAAATTAGGTATCTCAATATTATAACAATCAAATTATTAGATTTGATAACATACTTTGACTCGACTAAGTCGAGTCACGTGGCATCAAATCCACATAGTAGTGGAGATTTTGTTAAACTACGATTTTTAGCTTTGATGGAGATAAGTTAAAAGTTGACAGTTTAATTGCTAAATTAGCTTACCGACGGTTCAACTCGTGATTTAAGGTGCCCCATAACATAGCGCTTGGTGGACTCGACTCCACCGTGTCTAGCATATTTGACAGTAAAACCATTGAATAGAATAATTTGACAATTATTGTAGAATTACCTAATTTTATGGGAAATTTAAAACTTCATCCTTTCGAACCCTTTTTATTTACTATGGACATTATAAAACCAACATGAGTTGTAAACTGTCTATCGCACGCATGAACCCACACACACACGCGCGCGCACACACACACACACACACACACCTGCACACATGCACAAACACGCAGACACACGCACAAACATGCACACACACGCACATACTCGTCCCCCTCACACACTTTTTAAATCATTATATTTCTGTTTATGATACAAAGTGAATTATTCCCAACCTCTCCTTAAAATTTTTAATCCCTTCTATAAAAAGTGAATCATTCACACCCCTCCTTAAATTCGTTACTCTCTTCAATAAATTTTATTCACACATTTTATAGTTATCTGAATTCGTATTTGGCTAGGGTTGACCACCATTCACCGATGACGCAGTCTAGGGGTATAATGGTCCTTATAATTTTAATTTTATTCCTAGGGGTATTTTTATCTTTTTAGATTAGGTCAACTCCTGAATTCCTCTAGTCAATGCCGGAATAGTACAATTTTGATATCTTCAACATTGCTCATAAAACAGGGTTGGTTTCACACTTTTAAATTTTATAGAACTATATATGTACTTTTAAAATTTAATAGAGTTATTTATGCATTTTCACTATTTTTTATGTATCAGCATCATTTAAGAAAAGATATTTAAAATTGTCTAAAATTGTGATAATTATTTTTGAACAAATTGTAATGATTTTGAATTTCTTCCCAAATAAGGTATTTAGACGGGCTGACTGACATATTATTGAATTTCACTCTATGCTTGAACTTTGTTTTCGTATTACATGACGTTTGCTTGAACTGATAGAGCTTTAGACTTGATTATTATACTAATTTTGATCGTTCAAATTATAATTTTATAGTTAAACGATCAATGTGGCTGATTTAGTAGTTAAAATTTTCTTAAACTAGGTATCTCAATATTATAACTATCAAATTATTAGATTTGTTAATATACTTTGACTCAACTGAGTTGAGTCACATGGCATGATATCAACATAGTAGGGAAGATTTTGTTAAACTACGATTGTTAACTTTGAAGGTGATAATTCAAAAGAAGAGAGTTTAACTGCCAAATTAGCTAACTGATGATTCAACTCGTGATCTAAGGTTCCCCATAACATGGCGCCTGGTGGACTCGACTCAACTGAGTCTAGCATATTTAACAGTCAAACAATTGAATTGACAAATTTGACAATTATTGCATAATTACCTATTTTATGGGAAATTAAAAACTTCATCATTTGAACCCTTTTTATTTACTATGGACATTATAAAACCAACATGAGTTGTAAACTGTGAATTACACGCACACACACACTTTAAAAAAGGATGAAATAATTTTTGTTCAAAAACTATTTTAATGAATTTAAAAAATGATTTTTTTTGTGGTAAGACAGTAACAGAGGAACAGAGGGAGTAGCATATTTGACAGTCAAACCATTTAATAGAATAATTTGACAATTATTTCAGAATCACCTATTTTATGGAAAATTAAAATTTTCACCATTTTGAAACCTTTTTATTTACTATGGACATTATCAAACTAGCATGAGTTGTAAATTGTCCATTGCACGCATGCATACACACACGCGCACACACACGCACACACACATATACCCACGCACACACACCTATACACACGCACATATACACGAGCACACACACACACGTGCACACACACACACACACACTCACACACTTTAAAGTGATTATTTTCAACCACTCCTTAAACTCTTTTTATATTTTTAATAAAAAGTGAATCATTCACAACCTCTCCTTAAACATGTTACTCTCTACAATAAATTTTCTCCACGCATTTTATAGTTATGTGAATTCGTATTGGGCTAGGTTGACTACCATTGACCGGTGAAGGAGTCTAGGGGTATAATGGTAATTATAATTTTAGTTTTAATCCTAGGGTTTTTTTAAAAATCTTTTTAGATTAGTTCAACTCCTGAATTCCTTCAGCCAATTCAAGAATAGTACACTTTGGATATATCTTCACCATTGCTCAAAACCACAGGGTCAGTTTCGCACTTTCTAATTTTATAGGGTTATGTTTGTACTTTTAAAATTTAATAGGGTTATTTATTCATTTTTTCCTACATTTTTAATATATATTAGTAGCATTTATAAATAAATATTTAAAATTGTCTGAAATCGTGATGATTTGTTTTGAACAAATGGTGATGTTTTTGAATTTCATCTGAAGTAAGGTATTTATATGGTGTGGCTGTCATATTATGGAATTTCACAGCATACTTGAAATTTGTTTTTGGATTACATGACGTTTGCTATAGCTGGAAAAGCTTTAGACTTGATTATGATACTAATTTTGCTAGTTCAAATTATATTTTTATAGTTAAAGGATCAGTGTGACTGATTTAATAGTTAAGATTTTTCCTAAACTAGGTATCTCAATATTATAACAATCAAATTATTAGATTTGATAACATACTTTGACTCGACTAAGTTGAGTCACGTGGCATCAAATCCACATAGTAGGGGAGATTTTGTTAAACTACGACTGTAAGCTTTGATGGTGATAAGTTAAAAGTAGACAGTTTAACTACCAAATTAGCTTACCGATGGTTCAACTCGTGACTTAAGGTGCCCCACTACATGGCTCCAGGGGGATTCGACTCAATCGAGTTTAGCATATTTGACAGTCAGACCATTGGATAGAATAGTTTGACAATTATTGCAGAATCACCTATTTTACGGGAAATTAAAAATTCATCATTTTGAACCTTTTTATTTACTATGGACATTATAAAACCAACATGAGTTGTAAACTATTTATCTCACGCACGCACGCACCCACCCACACACACGCATAAACACGCACACACACGCACGCACACGCACACACATGCACACACACACATACTCCCCCCCCCCCACACACACACTTTTTAAATTATTATATTTCTGTTTATGATACAAAGTGAATTATTCCCAACCTCTCCTTAAAATTTTTAATCCCTTTTATAAAAAGTGAATCATTCACACCCCTCCTTAAACTCGTTACTCTCTTCAATCAATTTTATCCACACATTTTATAGTTATCTGAATTCGTATTTGGCTAGGGTTGACCACCATTGACCGACGACGCAGTCTAGGGATATAATGGTTGATAAGAGGTCAAAATATCATTTATTATTATTTTATTAGTTTAATATTTTGAGGAGGTCAACACTATACTCTTTTTCCCTCTGGGTTTTTTAATGAAGGCATAAACTCGGTCATGTTGGCTTAGAAGAGTTTTGGTAATATTTTAATTAGTGTTTAGAATATTAAATTTTATTATGATTAGAATTAGATTTGGTAAGATTAGAATATTGGTTTAGCCGAGAAGATTGCATGGCCGAGAAGATGGCAAGATTACATGCTATGAAATTATGGTATTCATTATGCACGGTCATATGAATAATTAAAGGAAAGTTGCAAGGAAGAA
>JAULKM010121428.1:0-38008 GCA_032355605.1 Rubia tinctorum | reverse complement strand
CATGTAATAGACTTAGAGTGATGGTCTAAACTTGTACCTGTTATTTGGTTTTAATAGAAAATTTTCTTACCAAAAAATATATATTAACAAATGTGTCAAATGAATTGGTTAACTCATGCATAAAGGTGTATATCACCTGGAAATGGCGCTTAAATTTGATCCTCACTCCATGGGGTCTGTAATAAACCACACCTTTTTCACGAGAGAATCTACTAACCCGCGGAGCATTTGGGATATCAAAGATAGAATTTATAGTTGCTCTCATACTTACTGCTAAACTACCAAATGGTAGATAGGGGAAATTCCGAGGTTGTCCACAAAGATGCTAGGAATTTTAAAATAACCTATGCAAAACTTGTAATCATATTGTTGGGAATAGTCAATGTTGCATATAAGGTTTTAGGAGATTTTATCTAACAAATACTGAACTTGCAAGAACAAGAGAGTAAACTAGATTCAGCTAACACTTGGAGATATTTATGTTACATGATTGGTAGGGCACTTTGATCCTATATTCTATCAAATATAAGACATATAAACCTATCCAAATGTCTATAACACATAGTGTAGTCGATAGTTAACTCCCTTTGTCTGTCACACAAAGGTGCCTACATCTTATTCTATCGACACCACCACCATAATTAGGAGAGTACGTCAGGTGGTCCAACCATTATGCGCTCCTCTATCCCGTAAGGAATTACATCCCGTGCCTCCATTATGAACGGTTTTACCTAGGCCTATAGAGGCAAATGGATTGAAATCTCATGATGACTCTAGGGTTGAAACGACGATGACCGCTATACTACAACCCTAGTTGCTACAAAATATAATGTCCTCAACTATTGGGTTACCATTTTCCAGTGAGGGTAACGTACGGTAATCAGAATGGTGCACATGGCCTACATACATACACCCATGTAGCCGAGGCCTTGCATTCCCCCTATTACCCAAGTGAACACTCCCAAGGAGGTTATAAAGCCTTTCACCATTACATGAGAGTTATAATTCGGTGTATGCCAATCTAAGGATATCTAACATGTATTTAGCAAGAATGTAAATAACAAGTCAAGCATAGTATTTATAAACATAAAAGGATAGGGTGATTTAGAATCTCACAAACTATCTACCAAGTCAAGAATACAAATTTAAATCCCCATGCAAATGAACTACTCCCTAAGCATTGAACCCAATCTTTCCATTAGATTCAATGCCCTTGGGAAAAACTAGGAAGATTATAAGAAGAGAGAAGGGTTATTCCTTTTCTTTCTCTACTGACTCTTAGAAAACTAGGAGAATGAAAATTAAACGATCCAAATTTCTAATCCATAGAATTCATTTAATTAATAAAATGATCTAAGAAACTAAGATAAGTAAAAGAGAAGAAAAGAGAAGGAAAAGAGAAGAAGAACTCTAGAGGGAGAATTCTCCTCTTCCTTCCTATCTACCTACCCAAAACTAAGAAACTGCATTATGTCTACTTGTTTATCTCTAGAAGACTAAAGGTTCTTATATAGGGAAAGATAAATGGGTCTTAAAGAGAACAAAAAATTTGTGAAACTCAAGCTTGAATAGTACATGACCCTCATGGTAAAGCACGGGCCATGCAATAGTACACAGGCCGCCGGTTGGAAAGGTTCCCTAGCTATCTGAGTGGTATAGCTGTGAATATCCTTGTGGGCCGCTAGCTAGAAGGGTCTTTTGATTATCTGAACAGTGAGTCCCATGCGATTCTTTGCGGGCTGCGGGCTGGAGCTGACCTTCTCGTCTTCTGATGGCACGGCTGTGCAAAACATCACGGGACATGAGCTATTCTTCAGATCATGAACTTCAAGGTACACGGGCCATGCAATGTGTCATGTGTTTCATACTTATCCGGTCGTGGAATAGATTTCGTCTGTGCTGCCACCATTTTGGCCGGCATGGGTCGTGCAATCGAACATGGTTGTACAAGTCTTCAACTTTGTCCGGAATTAGCTTTTTTCCTTCAATATTGTATGCACAACTACGGGTGTACCGCTGATCCTATTTGGGAGTTCTTGTAGTCCATTTCATAGTTCTTAGAAAAAAAAATCTAAAAATGCCACCCAAGAAGATTGATTTTTCTTGAAATGCTCTATGCAACTCTCAGATTACAATTCATGTCGCTTCTTTGTCTTCCTTCTTTGGATCTATCTTCAACCTCGTCTTGACTCATGGCCTTTAGGCTTCTACAATCCTTGCAAATGACCTTCTGCAATATACTACCATTCCCACTAATAGACTCCACTAAACTACTCCAAAGTACATACGAGAAATCTATAAATAAGTTTAGAAAAAAAATAGATGCTCGTAAGGACATATAGTATCTATTAGGTATAAATAAATCTACAAAACAAAGGTTTAATAATAAAAACAATAAAGACTATCTAAAATTCATGTGACATAAACCCAACTAAACCTAACAATCAACAATGTAAAAACTACTAATAAAGTTGCTAAATGCATTAACACATGATTCTAGGTGCAGATTAACTCTTCATGCCATTGAAGGATGTTGCTAATTTCCTTCTTCAAGATGGCAGACTTGGAAACCAGGAAGTACTTGGAAAGAAACTTCCTCTTCAACTAAATTCATTAGATTATACTCTCGGATGGAAGATAATAAAACCAATCCCTTGAGACATCTCTCAACGAAAATGGGAAGTCCTTCAGCTTATAAAGCTTTTCATTCACATCTTCGGGAATCATACCACAACAAACCATTTTGAAGTTAGAGAGATATTTGATTGGGTTCTCCCCTTTCCTACCAATAAATGAAGGTAGCAAGTGCATCAATCCATATTTTAGCTCAAAATGCCCTTTAGCCCCAACCGCCAAATAAGTGATGCACATTGGTTGTTGCTCAAGGTTGGGAGCCATAGTTGGGAGCCATAGATTCCCTCAATGGAACTTTCCTAAATGGAATATTTCCTCCTTGAAGGTGAGGGTGTGAAGGCTCTCCTCTAGTATTCTCATCTTAATGCTTTATGGAAGTAGAAGGTTATTCAAAATGGTCACTACAAAGGATGTTATTCATACTCTCTAAAGAAAGCCTTCTAGCCCCTTTTCTGGGTCCAACTCTAACCCAGGGTCGTAGTGTAGGGGTTCTTGTGAAGAGGATTGCGTACGAAACATACGCTAAGAACCCAAACAATACGTCTCTAAGAAAACAAAAAATCAACTAAAAACCAAATAAAAACAAACTATCACATATTCACACAAATATGCCTAAACACTTTAAAATGTACGCCTCCTTCCCGGAAGCGACGCCAAAAATTGGGAGGTCATCGTCGTACCACTCAAATTTACACTTTGTAGCCCTAAATACTTCCTAAATACAACTAAGTAGATAGTGGCAAATCGGGGTCGTCCACAAAGAAGATGATTTTTTCCTAAGGGCTCATACATATAAGGGTAGATAATAGCATATTTACCTATTATGATATGCGAGTTCTTGAGTCCTCGGCTATGTGAGTGTATAAATATAAGACTATGAGAACCACTCCATATGAGCATATGCGGGAGGCCGTCGTTGTGCCACTCAAAGATAGTATTTATAGACCCTAATTGCGGCTAACTACTACAAAGTAGACAGTGGCAAGTCAGAGTCGTCCACGCGGAAATCATAATTAAAAGCACACAAAGATGTCACTCTAAGTGTGTGGTAACAAACTTGTGCGGTTTTAATTTTAGAAAACACTACGACTACTTTAGACAACTAAATTAAGAAAAAATTAGTGAAAACATTATAATTATGATCACACTATCACGAAATATGTAATTAAGAAGACAACGAGTCTTGGGCGCTATTGGTTTACATTTCTAGTCATAATTTGATCATCGATTAATTTCCCTATTTTATGCAGTAACCACATATTGTGGAGAACTTATCAACACCTTTCGAGTGAAGGTATTTTTCGCCTCTCCTCGATTATAATTAGAGTGGGTGATCGGCGCCACACAATAACCCTTACCCTTGGGTCACCCTATGACATTCGACGCCATAGAATTCCCCCAGAATATGCAATAAACATTGAGATCCAATACAACTAACACAATATTCTAAAAGCGAGAAATATTAGGATAACACAAATATATCTACTAATAACGACTACGAGGAGGCCTTCATACTAATCGTTATTAGTGAGCCACATTGATATTAGTCAAGCCTATTCAAATTTATCTTAAATCTAAGCAATTTTGTCAACCAATAATCATAATTAGTTGTCACACCCAATTAAAAACTAACATCAACTAACGATAACCTCATCGACATAAAATCAAAGTTTTCTAGGTTTGACCATAAACCCAACTTACAATTAATTCAAAATATTCAACTAGTTGATCATCCTAATGTAAATCATGAATTAATCACACGAGAAAGCACAAAATATACTTGATAATAAAGGCACAAAATAGGATAAACAAGATCTCACAAATTTATACTAGAAATGTTTACCAATTGCTCCTAAAAGTATATTTAGCCTAGATTAGCGAAACACATAACAGAAGAACAAAAATCCATGGTAAACATAAGAGAAAAATGAAAAATAAATGTGTTCTAGGGTTTTGAAGAGAGGAAATTTGGATAAGGAAGAAAAATTATGGAAGAGAGAGGCTCAAAATGAAAGTTAAAGGGCTTCAGCCCAGCCGTCGCTCCAGTTGCAGGACATCTCTGTGGCCCGTAATGCCTCCTTTGACTCGCAGTAATGACCATGTTGACTGGGCTACGGGCCGCATCAATGTTTTCCGGCCTGCAATGAAGAAACTGCCATTTTTCTGCTTCTACCAATATAATTGGCCTTCTTCTTCCAATCTTGTAGTTTCTTATTTTTTTTCTTCATCACTTGATCTCTTAAAAAAGTAGATGATATGATTGGTGAAGATTCAGTACGTGACTTGAGGTTTTGTGTGTGGTTATGTTATTTAAATGATTCAATTTCTCAATTGTACTGAAGCATAGTGGCCATGTTGGTCATTAAAAAGACTTTGGAAAGTAGAACTGGAGTGATAATTTTCAGAATCAAGAAATAGAAACAGGAACAGATTTGATTAGGAAAGCAAGAAGAATGACTACAAAAGTTGAATCGGTTGGGAAGGATGTTTAGATCAAATTTTTTTGGACTTCTTTTGGTAGAAAGAGGGTTTGAAAGTGTTTGACGCTATTTCCTTTTTTTAATCTATTTGAATATTAAGTAGAGAGTAATTAAAAATTAGGTAATTTATAGGTTGTATATTAACAGCTACATCACAACGGTTTCTTCAAAGGTCAAAATTTAAAATTTAAACTCAAATATCTTAATCTCAACATTTATGGTTTTCGTAAAAATAAAATGCTTATCAGCTCATGGAAAGGAAAAAAATGGATTAGAAAATGCGAGATATTCTTTATTATGAATTTAAGTTGTAAGATTTAAAAAAAGTAGATAATATGTTTAGTGCAGGTTTAGTATGAGACTTGAGGTTTTGTGCAGGTTTAGTGTGTGACTGTGTTTATTTACTTGATTCAACTTCTCAATTATACTGAAGTATAATGGATGTGTTGGTCATTTAAGGGCTTAGGAAAATAGAACTAGAGTAATAATTTTCAAAATCAAGAAAATGAAACTGGAACAAATTTGATTAGGAAAACAAGAAGAGAGACTAGAGAAGTCAGATCGATAGGGAAGCATATTTAGATCAATTTTTACGGCATTCTTTTGGTTGAAAGAGGGTTTGAAAGATTTTGATGCTATTTCCTTTTTTTTTAATCTATTTGAACATTAAACATTGAGTATTGAAAAATTAGGTTATATATAGGTTATATTTTAACTGCTATAAATATTCAATTTAAACTCAAATATCTTAATCTCAGCATTTATGGTTTTCTTATAACTTAATTGCTTATATGTTCAAGGAAAGGGGAAAAATTAATTGGAAAATGCGAGATATTCTTTATTATGAATTAAATTGGTAAGATTTAAAAGTAGATGATATGTTTAGTGCAGATTGAGTACGTGACTTGAAGTTTTGTGTAGGTTTAGCGTGTGACGTATTTATTTACATGACTCAACTTCTCAATTATAATGAAGCATAATGGATATGTTAGTCATTTAAAGGCTTAGGAAAATAGAACTAGAGTGATAATTTTCATAATAAAGAAAATGAAACTAAAATAGATCAGATTAGGAAAGTAAGAAGAGTGACTAGAGAAGTCGAATCGGTAGGGAAGCATGTTTAGATCAATTTTTTTGGACTTCTTTTAATTGAAAGAGGGTTTGAAAGAGTTTGATGCTATTTCCTTTTTTTCCCTGTTCTAATATTAAACTGTGAGTATAGAAAAAATTAGGTTCGTTATAGATTGTATTTTAACGACAATATCACAACGGTTAATTCAATGGTCAAAATTTCACATTTAAACTCAAATATCTTAATCTCAACCTTTATGGTTTCCTAGAACTAAATTGCTTATATGTTCATGGAAAGGAAAACAACATGAATTAGAAAATGTGAGATATTCTTTATTATGAATTAAATTGGTAAGATTTTAAAAAGTAGATGATATGTTTAATGCAAGTTCAGTACGTGACTTGAGGTTTAGTGCAGGTTTAGTGTGTGACTGTGTTTATTTACATGACTCAACGTCTCAAGTATACTGAAGCATATTGGATAAGTTGGTCATTTAAAGGTTTAGGAAAATAGAACTTGAGTGATAATTTTCTGAATCAAGAAAATGAAACTGGAACAGATCTGATTAGGAAAGCAAGAAGAGTGACTAGGGAAGTTGAATCGGTAGGGAAGCATGATTAGATCAATTTTTTCGGACTTCTTTTGGTTGAAAGAGGGTTTGAAAGAGTTTGACGCTATTTCCTTTTTTCTCTATTTGAATATTTAATAGTGAGTATTGAAAAATTAGGTTATTTATAGGTCGTATTTCAACAGTTATATCACACCGGTCACTTAAACAGTCAAAAATTTTGAATTTGAACTCAAATATTTTAATCTTAACATTTATGGTTTTCTTAGAACTAAATTGCTAATTTGTGCATGGAAAGGGAAAAAACATGAATTATAAAATACAAGATATTCTTTATTATGAATTAAATTGGTAAGATTTAAAAAGTAGATGATATGTTTAGTGCAGGTTCAGTACATGACTTGAGGTTTTGTGCAGGTTTAGTGTGTAACTGTGTTTATTGACATGATTCAACTTCTCAATTATACTGAAGTATAATGGATATGTTGGTCATTTAAAAACTTAGGAAAATAGAACTAAAATGACAATTTTCATAATCAAGAAAATGAAACTAGAATAATCTGATTAGGAAAGTAAGAAAAGTGACTAGAAAAGTCGAATCGGTAGGGAAGCATGTTTAGATCAAATTTTTTGGACTTCTTTTGATTGAAAGAGGGTTTGAAAGAGTTTGATGCAATTTTCTTTTTTCTCTGTTCTAATATTAAGCTGTGAGTATAGAAAAAAATTAGGTTAGTTATAGGTTGTATTTTAACGACAATATCACAACGGTTAATTCAAAGGTCAAAATTTCACATTTAAACTCAAATATATTAATCTTACTATTTATGGTTTCATAGAACTGAATTGCTTATATGTTCATGGAAAGGAAAACAACATGAATTAGAAAATGCGAGATATTCTTTATTATGAATTAAATCGGTAGGATTTAAAATAGTATATGATACATTTAATGCGGGTTTAGTACGTGACTTAAGGTTTTGTGCAGGTTTAGTGAGTGACTGTGTTTATTTACATGATTCAACATCTCAAGTATACTGAAGCATAATGGATATGTTTGTCATTTAAAGGCTTAGGAAAATAGAATTGGAGTGATAATTTTCTGAATCAAGAAAATGAAACTGGAGATTTAATTAGGAAAGCAAGAAGAGTGACTAGGGAAGTCGAATCGGTAGGGAAGCATGATTAGATCAATTTTTTCGTACTTCTTTGGGTTGAAAGAGGGTTTGAAAAAGTTTGACGCTATTTATTTTTTTCTCTATTTGAATATTAATAGTGATTATTGAAAAATTAGGTTATTTATAGGTTGTATTTTAACAGCTATATCACAACGGTCACTTAAACGATCAAAATTTTGAATTTGAACTCAAATATTTTAACCTTAACATTTATGGTTTTCTTAGAACCAAATTGCTAATCTGTTAATGGAAATGAAAAAAAAAACATGAATTATAAATGCGAGATATTCTTTATTATGAATTAAATTGGTAAGATTTAAAAAGTAGATGATATGTTTAGTGCAGGTTCAGTACGTGACTTGAGGTTTAGTGTAGGTTTATTGTGTAACTGTGTTTATTTACATGATTCAACTTCTCAATTATACTGAAGCATAATGGATATGTTGGTCATTTAAAGGCTTAGGAAAATAGAACTGGAGTGATAATTTTCAGAATCAAGAAAATGAAACTAGAATAGATCTAATTGGGAAAGTAAGAAGAGTGACTAGAGAAGTCGAATCGGTAGGGAAGCATGTTTAGATCAAAATTTTTGGACTTCTTTTGATTGAATGTTTGAAAGAATTTGATGTTATTTCCTTTTTTCACTGGTCTAACATTAAACTGTGAATATAGAAAAAATTAGGTTAGTTATAGGTTGTATTTTAACGACAATATCACAACAGTTAATTCAACGGTCAAAATTTCACATTTAAACTCAAATATCTTAATCTCAACATTTATGGTTTCATAGAACTGAATTGCTTATATGTTTATGGAAAGGAAAAAAACATGAATTAGAAAATGCAAGATTTTTTTATTATGAACTAAATTGGTAAGATTTAAAAAAGGAGATGATATGTTTAATGCAGGTTCAGTGTGTGACTTATGGTTTTGTGCAGGTTTTGTGTGTGACTGTGTTTATTTACATGATTCAACTTCTCAATTATACTGAAGTATAATCGATATGTTGGTCATTTAAAGGCTTAGGAAAATAGAATTGGAGTGATAATTTTCAAAATCAAGAAAATGAAACTAGAATAGATCTGAATAGGAAAGTAAGAAGAGTGACTAGAGAACTCAAATCGGTAGGGAAGCAATTTTAGATCAAATTTTTTGGACCTCTTTTGGTTGAAAGAGGGTTTGAAAGAATTTGACACTATTTCCTTTTTTCACTTTTCTAATATTAAACTGTGAGTATAGAAAAAATTAGTTAGTTATAGGTTGTATTTTAACGACAATATCACAACAGTTAATTCAATGGTCAAAATTTCACATTTAAACTCAATTATCTTAATCTCAACATTTATGGTTTCTTAGAACTGAATTGCCTATATGTTCATGGAAAGGAAAATTACATGAATTAGAAAATGCGAGATATTCTTTATTATGAATTAAATTATTAAGATTTTAAAAAGGAGATGATATGTTTAATGAAGGTTCTGTACGTAACTTGAGGTTTTGTGCTGGTTTAGTGTGTGACTGTGTTTATTTACATGATTCAACATCTCAAGTTTACTGAAGCATAATGGATATGTTGGTCATTTAAAGACTTAGGGAAATAGAAATGGAGTGACAATTTTTCTGAATCAAGAAAATGAAATTGGAACAGATCTGATTAGGAAAGCAAGAAGAGTAACTAAGGAAGTCGAATCGGTATGGAAGCATGATTAGACCAAATTTTTCGGGCTTCTTTTGGTTGAAAGTGGGTTTGAAAGAGTGTGACACTATTTCCTTTTTTCTCCGTTTGAATATTAAACAATGAGTATTGAAAAATTAGGTTATTTATAAGTTGTATTTAAACGGCTATATAACAGTTACTTCAACGATCAAAATTTAAACTCAAATATCTTAATCTCAACATTTATGGTTTTCTTATAATTAAATTGCTTATCTGTTCATGGAAAGGGAAAAAACATGAATTAGAAATTGCGAGATATTCTTTAATATGAATTTATTTGGTAAGATTTAAAAAAAAGTAGATGATATGTTTAGTGCAGGTTTAGTACGTGACTTGAGGTTTTGTGCAGGTTTAGTATGTGACTGTGTTTATTTACATGATTCAACTTCTCAATTATACTGAAGCATAATGGTATGTTGTTCATTTAAAGTTTTAGGAAAATAGAACTGGAGTGATAATTTTCAAAATATAAAAAATGAAACTGGAACAGATCTGATTAGGAAAGTAAGAAGAGTGATGGGAGAAGTCGAGTCGCTAGGGAAGCATACTTAGATCCAATTTCTCGGACTTCATTTGCTAGAAAGAGGGTTTGAAAGAGTTTGACGCTGTTTTTTTTTCTCTATTTGAATACTGAATATTGAGTATTGAAAAATTAGGTTATTTATAGGTTGTATTTTAACGGCTATATCACAACAGTTACTTCAAGCGTCAAAATTTCAAATTTAAACTCAAATATCTTATTCTCAACATTTATGGTTTTCTCATAACTGAATTGCTTATATGTTCATGGAAAGAAAAAAACATGAATTAGAAAATTCGAGATATTCTTTATTATGAATTAAATTGGTAAGATTTAGAAAAGAGGTTCTTTACGTGACTTGAGGTTTTGTGCAGGTTTAGTGTGTGATTGTGTTTGTTTACATGATTCATTCTAAATTATACTGGAGCATGATGGATGTATTGGTCATTTAAAGGCTTACGAAAATAGAATTGGAGTAATAATTTTCAGAATCAAGAAAATGAAACTAGAACATATCTTATTAGGAAAGCAAGAAGAGTGACTAGAGAAATCGAATCAGTAGGGAAGCATGTTTAGATCAAATTTTTTGGACTTCTTTTGGTTGCAAGAGGGTTTGAAAGAGTTTGGCACAATTTCCTTCTATCTGTTGGAATATTAAATAGTGAGTATTTAAAAATGAGGTTATTTATAGGTTGTATTTTAATGGCTATATCACAACAGTTACTTCAACGGTGAAAATTTCAAATTTAAACTCAAGCATCTTAATCCCAACATTTATGGTTTTCTTAGAACTAAATTGGTGATCTATTCATGGAAAGGAAAAAACATGAATTAGAAAATGCGAGATATTCTTTATTATGAATTAAATTGGTAATATTTAAAAAATAAGTTATATGTTTAGTGCAAGTTCAGTACGTGACTTGAGGTTTTGTGCGGGTTTAGTGTGTGACTGTGTTTGTTTACATGATTAAACTTCTCAATTATACTGGAGTATAATGGATGTATTGGTCATTTAAAGGCTTAGGAAATTAGAACTAGAGTGATAATTTTCAAAATCAAGAAAATGAACTGGAACAAATCTTATTAATAAAGCAAGAAGAGCGACTAGAGAAGTAGAATCCGTAGGGAAGCATGTTTAGATCAAATTGTACGGACTTATTTTGGTAGAAAGATGGTTTGAAAAAATTTGATGCCATTTCCTTTTTTTCCCTCCATTTGAATATTAAACAGTGAGCATTGAAAAATTAGGTTATTTATATCCATTAAATTTAAACTCAAATATCTTAATCTCAACGTTTATGGTTTCTTAGAATTATATTGCTTATCTGTTCATGGAAAGGGGAAAAATATGAATTACAAAATGTGAGATATTATTATTATGAATTAAATTGGTAAGATTTAAAAAGTAGATGATATGTTTAGTGCAGGATCAGTACGTGACTTGAGGTTTTGTGCAGTTTTAGTGTTTGATTGTGTTTATTTACATGATTCAACTTCTCAGTTATACTGGAGCATAATGGATATGTTCGTCATTTAAAGGCTTAGCAAAATAAAACTGGAGTGATAAATTTCAGAATTAAGGAAATGAAACTAGAATAAATCTGATTAAGAAAACAAGAAGAGTGACTAGAGAAGTATAATCAATAGGGAAGCATATTTAGATTTAAAAAATTGGATTTCTTTTGGTTGAAAGAGGGTCTGAAATAGTTTGAAGCTATTTCTTTTTTTCTCTGTTTGAATATTAAACAGCGAGTATTGAAAAATTAAGTTATTTATAGGTTGTATTTTAACGGCTAAATCACATAGGTTACTTCAACAATAAAAATTTCAAATTTAAACTCAAATATCTTAATCTCAACATGTATGGTTTTCTTAGAACTAAATTTCTTATCTGTCCATGGAAATGAAAAAAAATGAATTAAAAAAATGCAAGATATTCTTTATTATGAATTAAATTTGTAAGATTTAAAAAGTAGATGATATGTTTAGTGCAGGTTCAGAACGTGACTTGAGGTTTTGTGCATGTTTAGTGTGTGATTGTGTTTATTTACATGATTCAACTTCTAAATTATAATGAAGCATAATGGATTTGTTGGTCATTTAAAGGCTTAGGAAAATAGAACGGAGTGATAATTTTCATAATCAAGAAAATGAAACTGGAACAGATCTGATTAAGAAAGTAAGAAGAGTGACTAGAGAAGTTGAATTGGTAAGGAAGCATGCTTAGATCAAATTTTTTTGGACTTCTTTTGGTTGAAAGAGGGTTTGAAAGAGTTTGACGCTATTTCCTTTTTTTTTTCTATTTGAATATTATATAGTGAGTATTGAAAAGTTAGGTAATTTATAGGTTGTATTTTAATGGGTATATCACAACTGTTACTACAACGGTCAAATTTTCAAATTTAAACTCAAATATTTTAATTTCAACATTTATGATTTTTTTAGAACTAAATTGCTCATCTGTTCATGGAAAGGAAAAAAAACATGAATTAAAAAATGCAAAATATTCTTTAGCATGAATTAAATCGGTAAGATTTAAAAAAGTAGATGATATGTTTAGTGTAGGTTTAGTACGTGACTTGAGGTTTTGTACAGGTTTAATGTGTGACTGTGTTCATTTACATTATTCAACTTCTCAATTATACCGAAGTATAATGGATATATTAGTCATTTAATGGCTTAGTAAAATAGAACTGGAGTGATAATTTTCAGAATTAAGAAAATGAAACTAGAACATATTAGATTTAAGGAAGAAAGAAGAGTGACTAATGAAGTCGAATCGGTAAGGAAGCATGGTTCGATCAAATTTTCAGACTTCTTTTGGTTGAAAGAGGGTTTGAAAGAGTTTGATGATATTTCCTTCTTTTTCTATTTTAATATTAACTAGTGAGTTTTAAAAATTAGGTTATTTAGAGGTTGTACTTTAATGGCTATATCACAACGGTCAGTTCAAATGTCAAAATTTCAAATTTAAACTCAAATATCTTAATCTCAACATTTATGATTTTCTTGAAACTAAATTGCTTATCTGTACATGGAAAGGAAAAATGCATGAATTAGAAAATGCGAGAATTCTTTATTATGAATCAAATTGGTAAGATTTAAAAAAGTAGATGATATGTTTAGTGTACATTCAGTACGTGACTTGAGATTTTGGGTAGGTTTAGTTTATGACTGTGTCTATTTACATGATTCAACTTCTCAATTATACTGAAATATAATGGATATGTTGGTCATTTAAAGGCTTAGGAAAATAGAACTGGAGTGATAATTTTCTGAATCAAGAAAAGGAAACTGGAACGGATTAGATTAGGAATGCAAGAAGAGTGACTAATGAAGTCGAATCGGTAGGGAAGGATGTTCTGATCAAATTTTTCGGACTTCTTTTGGTTTAAAGAGGGTTTGAAAGAGTTTGACGTTGTTTTTTTCCTTCTATTTGAATATTAAATAGTGAGTATTGAAAAGTTAGGTTATTTATAAGTTTTATTTTAACGGCTATATCACAACGATTACTTCAACGGTCAAAATTTCAAATTTAAACTAAAATATCTTAATCTCAACATTTATGGTCTTTCTTAGAACTAAATTGCTTATCTGTTCATGGAAAGGAATAAAAAAATGAATTAGAAAATGCGAGATATTCTTTATTATGAATTAAATTGGTAAGATTTAAAAAGTAGATGATATTTTTAGTGCAGGTTCAATACGTGACTAGAGGTTATGTGCAGGTTTAGGGCATGACTGTGTTTATTTACATGATTCAACTTCTATTTCATACTGAAACATAATAGATATGTTGGTCTTTAGGGACTTAGGAAAATATAACTGGTGTGATAATTTTTAAAATCAAGAAAATGAAACTGGAACAAATCTGATTAGGAAAGCCGGAAGAGTGACTAGAGAAGTCAAATAGGTAGGGAAGCATGTTTAGATCAAAATTTTCAGACTTCTTTTGGTTGAAAGAGGGTTTGAATGAGTTCGACTCTTTTTTCCTTTTTTCCTTTTTTCTCTATTTGAATATTAAATAGTGAGTATTGAAAAATTAGGCTGTTTATAGGTTGTATTTTAACGGCTATATCACAATGGTTACTTCACCGGTCAAATTTTCATATTTAAACTCAAATATCTTAATCTCAACATTTATGGTTTTCTTAGAATTAAATTGCTAATCTGTTCATGGAAAGGAAAAAAACATGAATTAAAAAATGCGAGATATTCTTTATTAGGAATTAAATTGATAAGATTTGAAAAGGTAATATGTTTAGTGCAGGTTCAGTACGTGACTTGAGGTTTTGTGCAGGTTTAGTGTGTGACTGTCTTTATTTATATGATTCAACTTCTCAAGTATACTGAAGCATAATGGATATGTTGGTCATTTAAAGGCCTAGGAAATAGAACTAGAGTGATAATTTTCTTAACCAAGAAAATGAAACTGAAACAGATCAGATTAGAAAAAGCCAGAAGAGTGACTAATGAAGTCGAATCTCTAGGGAAGCATGTTTAGATCAAATTTTTTGCTTCTTTTGGTTGAAAGAGGGTTTAAAGAGTTTGATGCTATTCCTTTTTTATTTGAATATTAAATAGTGAGTATTGAAAAATTAGTTTATTTATAGGTTGTATGTTTACGGCTATATCACAACGGTTTCTTCATCGTTCAAAATTTCAATTTCAAATTCAAATATCTTAATCTCAACATTTATGGTTTTCTTAGAACTATATTTTTTATCTGTTCATGAAAAGGAAAAAAAACATGAATTAGAAATGCGAGATATACTTCATTATGAATTAAATTGGTAAGATTTTAAAAAGTAGATGATATGTTTAGTGCAGATTTTGTACGTGACTTGAGGTTTTGTGCAGATTTAGTGTGAGACTGTGTTTATTTACATGATTCAACCTCTCAATTATACTGAGGCATAATGGATATGTTGATCATTTAAAGGCTTAGGAAAATAGAACCGAAGTGATAATTTTCAGAATCAAGAAAATGAAACTTGATCTGATCTGATTAGGAAAGCAAGAAGAGTGACTAGAGAAGTCGAATCGGTGTGGAAGCATGTTTAGATCAATTTTTTCTGACTTCTTTTGGTTGAAAGAGGTTTTGAAAGAGTTTGACGCTATTTCCTTTTTTCTCCATCTGAATATTAAATAGTGAGTATTGAAAAAATTAGGTTATTTATAGGTTGTATTTTAACAGCTATATCACAATGGTTACTTAAACAGTCAAATTTTTTGAATTTGAACTCAAATATTTTAATCTTAACATTTATGATTTTCTTATAACTAAATTGCTAATCTGTTCATGGAAAGGGAAAAACATGAATTATAAAATGCGAGATATTCTTTATTATGAATTAAATTGGTAATATTTAAAAAGTAGATGCAGGGGAATTGTATTTTGATGACAAAACATGTGTGTGGTTCATGGAAGCAGGATATTTAGAGAGAGATTTCATATTGATTTAGTATAATAAAGACTTCGTTGATCAATATGGATAAAAATAAAAGATATGTGCAAATGGATAGTTTAATAAACTGCAATGACTGAATTTTGTGAAATATAATTAGGGAAAATCTGAGGTGTTGAGTTCGTTTATTCAATGAACAATTTTTTTTCTTGATGATGCGTATTTATTTGGAAGGTTTTATGAGTGGAATTAAGAAAGATATAAAGCCATTGTTTAGAAGTTTAAAATATCAAATGTTAAGTGAATTTTTTAATTAGCCATATGGCGGATTATTATTGGGTTTCTATATGGCGTGAATTAAAAAACATTGATAGTTGTGATTGATGAAACTTTGGTCTCCAATGCTGACATCGTAAACCAAACTTCAATGTGATGTGTCACAATATTTTATCATTAATTATTACATAATTGTTCTCGACTAAACTCATATTAAAATTATAGTACATAAAAATTATTTTATCTTATTTTGGACAATATAATTGTTTAAATATATTTTGTAAACTTAAATTTGCATGATTATTCGAAATGTTTTTTAAATTTTATATAAGTTTAAAAATCATCACTAATCATTTATTTTAAGAACTATAGGATCATTTAAAATTTAAGTATTTTATATATTTAATTAGTATATTATAAAATATCATATAACTACATTAATATCTAAAGTAATTTTTTTTTGCAGTTTGAGTATTTATCTAACAAAATTAAAATCATGTATAATTTGTGCTAATTAATTTAAATAAATACATTAAAATTGATATATTTTTAGCAAATATACTTACTAGGCATACTAACGAGCGGCAATATGACCCTCCAATATTAGAAGGTCTATTTGAAGGGTCGTTTCAAATTTTAGCCACGTTAGAGTGAAGGTTGCAAGAGACCCTAGCATTAGAGTTGATTTTTTTACCTTGAGCCTCTATCATGATGATGTGGCTAGTGTCTTTTATCATTTTGGTGCTTGCATGGAGATGCTCTTAAATGAGCAAATTTACGATAGAAAATGTGCTTAAATAACCCTCGGTTTTTTCATGGGCGCAAATATAACCCCCTTTTTTCTAGTGCTGATATTACCCTGGATTTGAAATATTGGTCAAAATATCCATGCACTAATTTCATAATAAAAGACCAAAATACCTCTCTAATTTAAAAATAAAAAATTATTAAATGTAAAATGTCCCTTTACTCTCCCAAATCACAAAATTCATTCCCAAAAATCCGACTTTAACTCAACTTCTACATCTTCTCAATTCGACTGATATAATCCCTTCCGATTCGGCCCATCTTCTCAATTTTGTTTTCTCAATTCTGCCCTCCCAATTGACATCGAAAGTTATTCCTCCCCTCTCTAAAAATACCTCTCTAATTGAAGATTCCGCTCTCCAAATTGAAGCATGTTCATATCAAATTTTTTGAACTTCTTTTATTTAAAAAAGGGTTTGAAGGAGTTCAATTTTTTATTTTAAATTTTAATAAAAAATAATGAGTATTGAAAAAATAGTTTAATTATAGGTTGTATTTTAATGGCTATATCCCAAAGGTTACTTCAGCAATCGAAATTTTAAATGGTCAAATGCTTTTCTAACCATACATTTAGGATGAAAGTGACAATATAATCCTATAAAACTAGATAGTACCAAACTAACTCTAACTTTATGATGAATAATGCCGATATAACTTTGAAGCCACATTCTGGCATTGACTTACGAATTGGTTGTTGATCGGACGTAAAATGATGAATATGCCCTCAGCAGTTTCGAATTATAATTGTTTTCAATTTTATCCCTCCTATTGCAGCCAACCACCACCACCCGCCGTCAGCTATCACCACCCTTTCCGCCACCTTCTCAAGACCACCACCTGCCACTCCTTCCTGCCACTCCCTCCCGCCACCTTCTACAACACTATGTCCGTCACCACCACCCGCCACCCTCTCTGACACTCTCTTCGCCAACCCCACCCCCACCCGCACCCGCCACCCTCTCTGACACTCTCTCCGCCACCCCCACCCCCACCCTCTCAGCCACCCTTTGGTGGTGTGAACGACGCAGTCAACCCTTTCTTCTCGCCACCGCCAACGCTCACCACATCCCAACCCTTTTTTTCTCACCACTGCTACTATCCCCACCATCCCTACTATCTCTCATTGATGAGACGTCAAAAGCATATTTTTTATGAAACATTTAACATATTTTTTGTTATCTTTTTGTTGGAAGATTGCTAGATTTACGTAGGTTTAAATCATAAGGGGTTTAGATAATCGTTTTCATTTTTCATACCTAAATCCTTTTTGTGAGCTTAATTTGTAGATTTCTTGTAATCACTTCAGAGTATTTTAGTGAAGGCCATTCGCAAGGATGGTAGAATATTGAAGGCCACGAGTTATAACGTGCTAGAAGATAAAAGGGTCAAAGAAAGAAGACAAAGAAGCAGATAAATTATGATCCGGAAGTTTGAACCGAATTCTGAGAATAATCCGAGAAGAACCAGCCACAGGGGGTGATACCATTGGATTTTTCTTCTAGAGTAATTTAAAATTAACTACAAGAACTCTCAAAATGGATCAACAGTTCACCTATGGCAAAGGAAATAAGAAGAGGGTATCAACTCCTTTGCGGGCCTCAAGCCACCTCTGCGGGCATCAAGGCACCTCTGCGGCCGGCAAAATCAGCCCAGAATTTGACACTTTTGACCTTTTTTCCTCTATTTCCTTGGACCATAAATAGCCCTCTTTCTTCCCCATTTGTGTTAGCCTGACTTGGGCACTCAAAACTCTAGTTTTTCTTCATATTTTCTTAGTTTTTGTACTTCTTTAATAGATTCTTATAGATTTGTTATGTGTTTTCACTATCTAGGCTAGATTTGATCTTGGGAGCAATTGGTAAGCATTTCTAACATGATATTATGAGACTTGGTTTATCCTATTTTGTGCTTTGATTATCAACTATGTTTTATGCATTATTGTGTGATTAATGCATGATTTAGACTAGGATGATCAACTAGCTGAAGATTATGAATTGATTCTTTCCTAGGTTTTTGGTCGAACCCAAGAGACTTTGTCTTTTTATTGATGTGATTATCGTTGATTAATGTTAGGTTATAATAGAGTGTGACAACTAATTATGATTATTGATTGATGAAATTGCTTAGATTTAGGATGAATTTGAATGGATTTGCCTAATTATCGAAGTAGTACACTGATGACGCCTAGCATGAAAGCCGATCCTTGTAGTCATCATTAGGGAACATAATTGTGTTATCCCAATGTTTCTCGCTTGCATAACACTATGGTAGTTGTGTTGGATCTCTATGTTTATTGCTATTCTAGGGGAAGTCTATGATGCCAATAGTTTAGAGTGACCCGAGGATAAGGGTCATTGTGTGGCGCCGATGGCCCACTCTAACTATAACCGAGGAGAGGTGAGAAATGTCTTCACAAGAAAGTTGTTGAAAAATTCTCCACAATATGTGGTTAATGCATAAAAATAGGATGATTAGTCGATGATCAAACGATAACTATAATTGTAAACCAATTGTGTCTAAGACTCGTTATCATCTTTATTCCATCTTTTGTATTAGTTGTGGTCGTATTTACATCATTCTTTCTAATAATTTGCAAATCTAGTAGTTTAAAACAGTCGTAGTGTTTTCCAAAACCAAAACCCCCAAACTTTGTTACCGCACTCGTAAAGTGACATTATTCGTGTGCTTTTTAACTACGTTTAACACTCGATAAAACCCTATTTTCCTCGTGGATGACCCCGACTTGCCACTATCTACTTTCTAGTGGTTAGCCGCAATTAGGGCTTATAAACACTATCTTTGAGAGGCATAACAACGGCCTCTCACTCATCCTCATCAGCCCCACTATCCCCACCAAAAGGGAACACAACACAGAAAACCAGCAGCTTCTAATCAAAACAGTTCATCATCCATATTCAATTTTTAACAATGTGGATATCAGTAAAGTCAAACTAAAAATTAAAACTTGTAAATAACACCCAAAACCCATCTCACGTACATAGCCCCAGCTTGGCAGCTAGGGGTGGATAAAAAAAATCAAAAACGTATCATCCGAATATTGAATAAATCAAACTAAATTTAACATTCAAATATTTGAACCGATTAAATTAAATTGTGAATATGGTTTACGGTTTGGTTTTTGGTTTCTAAACTCAAACCGAAAACCAGTCCGAAAAGCAAATTACAAATATATTAATTAATTAAATATATGCCAATAAAATGAAAAATAATATTAATTTTACACTAATACTTTAAAGTGGAGAAAATAGATGGGAATCTTAAGAAAATTTAAGCTAACTTAGCCTCATCGTATATCTTAATTTCTTATAGTTCTATTTAATATTCCTTTCAAAAATATTTGATATAATAATTTGGTATTTTAATATGAATAGATTGTGATTCATGATGTTTAGATTTTGATGGTTATAATTTTTAATAAGCACAAATTTATATGTTCATGTTGTTTGGGTAGGAAATGTCATGTTTGTTCTTTCTAATTTTTTTAAAAGAATGCATACATTATGATTGTACATATAACGTTTAGATAGTCAGTAGTTTATGTTATTTATAGTTTTTTTCAATTTGGTTTATTCAAATATATTCGAATAAAAAGTGAAAATTGAAAAAATTGAATTTGCATAGACCGAATATGATTTTACCAAATATGGTTCGGTTCTTGGTTTTGGGTCTGTAAAAGGTCAACCCAATCAAACCGAACAAAATAAACCAAAATATTTAAAAACCGACTCGATACCCACTCCTATTGGTAGCTTCTACACAATCACAATCCACCATTAAAACTCCAAAACAAAAGAGAAACAAGAAATATATTAACAAAATCTAAAACATTGGTAAGAAGGAAGAAGATAAAATTAGGCTTTGGAGAGTTGATGGGCGGATGAGGTAGTGGCATATTGGGCGTTGAAGACGTTGAGCGAGACGGGGTCTGTGAGAGGGGTGGGCGACAAAGGAGATTCAGGTACGACATGAATTCGGATGTTAGTGGTGGTAATCATGGTTATGAAGATACCGAAGAGGGAGGGGGTTTAGAAAGAAGGGGAGTATAGTGACAGAGACGATGAGAGGTGGTAGTGGAGAAAATGGGGTCGACGGGGAAGTAGAAAAGGGTGCTGGTGGAATTCTTTTTTTTATTTCTTCTTTTTTAGCAGGGGTAAAATTGTCATTTCATTAAAATTTGGCTAGTTTCGGCGTTGACAATTGGAGTCAATGACTCCCAAGGTTATATTGGCACATACATTATAAAGTTAGAGTTATTTTGACACTTCCTTATTTTACAGGGTTATATTGGCACTTTCAACCTAACGTCACAGTTATTTTGGCACTTTACTTGATTTTTAAATTTAAAGTCTAAAACCTTAATCTCAACATTCATAGTTTTCTTCAAATCAAATTGCATATCTGCTCATGGAAATGAAAAAAATTATGAATTAGAAAATGTGAGAAATTCTTTATTATGAATTAAATTGGTAAGATTTAAAAAGTATATATGGCATAATTGTATTTGGATGACAAAGCATATGTGTGGTTCATGGAAGCAGGGAATTTAGAGAGTGGAATTATTTCATTGATTTAGTAAATAATTGGATGATCAATGTGGATAAAAAATACAATATAAGTACATAGAGAGTTTATTAAACTACAACGATTGAATTTTATAAAAGATAATTAGGGAAAGTTTGAGATGTTGAGGTCATTGATTCTAATGAACAATTTTTTTCTTGATGATGTGTATTTATTGGAATGTTTTATGAGTGGAAATTTAAGAAAAATATTAGGTCATTTTTTAGAAGTTTAAAATATCAAATGTTAAGTGAATCTTTCAAAAATGTGCTTATACAATCCAACACCCTTTTAGGATTAAATAAAATCATGCGGGCACTATACCATGCGGGCCTTTTTTAATCCTAAGTGAGATTCCCACTACATTAGTATGAGGTCTTTTGGTTTGGACCCAATAAAACTGTACGAACTTGACCCAAAGCAGACAATATCATACTAATGTTGGATGTGGTGGGTCTAAAAATCCCAACATATAACCCTGGTCTCTTTTGAAATGTTGGTCAAAATATCCATGCACCAATTTCAAATAAAAGACAAAAATTCTCCTCTAATTAAGAAAATAAAAATTAATTAAATGTAAAATGTCCTTTTACCCTCCCAAATCCCTTAATTCATTCCCAAAAATCCGACTGTAATTCAACTTCTTAATCTTCTCAATTCGTCTGATATAACCCATTCCAATTCGGCTCATCTGCTCAAATTTATTTTCACAGTTTCGTTTTCCCAATTGAAATTGAAGATTGGAAGAAATTAAAGGTTGGATGATGGTGCTTCGAAAGCTATGCCAAGGCGGTTCAAAGGTGGAGGTTGAAGGCTGGGTGATGGCAGTTTAAAGGTGGTGATTTAAGGTGAGGCGATAGCAGTTCGAAGTATGAGAGATGGTGGTTGCGGTTGAAGGTTGTGGGTGATGGCGGTTCTATGGTTGGGCGGTGACAGTTCGAAAGTGGAGTTTTGAAGGTTAGGCAATAGCGGTTGTATGGTGGCGTTTCGATCATGGATCATTTCAATTTGGTTGTAAAGCTTATAAATATAACGGGTATGTTTCGAATCGTAATTATCAAGATGCATGCTGATACCTAGACAGCATTTATTGGGTTTGAGGTCCAGTATGTTATTAGTAACATGACTCTCACTTGATGGGCCTACCTGGCCCAATATCCACGAGTTACTCTAACCCTAGTCAAACCTTACTACTCCCTCCGTCACAACATAAACTGCACAGAATATTTTTCACGATTTTTAATAAACATGTTTGACCATTAATATGTTTAACTATGTATAATAACGGTATATAAAAAAGTTGATATTTAGAAACTACTTATTATGACGAATCCAATAACATCACATACGATAGTATTGTTGTTTATATATCTATTCAAATATGTGGTCAAAGTTTGACAGTGTTGGCTGTCAAATAGTAAGTGTGCAGTTTGTGCTGGGATAGAGGGAGTACTGGATCCACAAGCAAACATAATTGTAACTCTAGGTTTTCATATCACATGTGGCCGACGTATATATACATGTATGATCTATTTTACAGTATTCATTCACTATTCATCAGATACACTTAAAGACTCTAACTGACTTTGCCATCAGAGAGTTTTTCCCTTGAAATAATCTGAGGGTTCTCTCTTGCATATCACGGCTAAGGAATCGATGGTATAAACCAAGGGAGTTCCGGATGCATCAATTGGCAAGGCCTGTGACTTTTAGTGTGAGATACTTTCAGCGTGCGATATTTATATTCAAAAGTTGAGAAGAAAAGATTGAAAATACGGGATCAATTATATTTCCAAGCATGAACAAAAGATAATTAATATTAAAACAAAATATTCTCCAAACTATTAATATGTTTGCTCCACAACAATATAAAAAATATTAAAAGCTACCAAATAATATCAAACCACATTAGCTTTATGCACGCACTGGAGCTGGATAGAGACGTTAACGCCGGTTAAATTTGGATTAAAATGCGATTTTGCATTGCGGTTTAATTCTTATGACGTTAACGCCTCAGGAAATTTTGGCTGGAGACTTCGATCGGTCCTTGCCCCTAAACTGCTCACATCTTCAGTTTTTGGCCAAAACTAGTATCTCAAGATTTTTAAACTTCACTTCACCAGGCTTCGGTTGCCCTGTTTTCATTGCTATTTTGTAATTCTTATGATGCGTAGATGCCTGGCCAAAACTAGTAATTAACGCAGGGGGTGGAGGTTATTAGTTTTGGAATCGCATCTATCATCCCTCCATGTAATATATTCATTTCATTTTCAGTCTATAGGTTAGCTT
The DNA here is from genome assembly GCA_032355605.1 of Rubia tinctorum. Taxonomy (NCBI): domain Eukaryota; kingdom Viridiplantae; phylum Streptophyta; class Magnoliopsida; order Gentianales; family Rubiaceae; genus Rubia; species Rubia tinctorum. Next base: position 14,481 of record JAULKM010121428.1, on the reverse strand, counting down.
TTGAAGGCAACAAATGTTGCCTTAGCCAATTCTGGCTCCGAACAGATTGTAATAACATTTTTATACAGGCTGGGGACCTAATAATAACCCTCCACCAATGGTGGTCTTATCAAAAAAAAAAGAGGAACCACTGTGCAATCGGACATTCAGATGACCATTCCAATACCGGTTTAGTATTCTGAAGCCACTCATGACTTTGGAACGGCCTTCGAAAATTAACTTTAAAAATTTGGGCTTTTTGGTTCTGTCAAAACTGGAAAACCCTGATTGAGTACATTGTCCCATTCTTCATGTGAACACAGATCGACATTCATCTTCAACACAATACAACCATTATCATCCTCATCTCTTACACTCATACTAAATTCACCTACAATCAAACCTATAATAATAAATGTTCAAATAACAATCATCAATCGACCTTGTACTATAACATATATATAAAAATTTCTAAGTGGATTTTACCAATTAAAAATTCAAAGCAAAGTAGAAACCATACCATAATAATATGAAATTTATCACCTCGCATTCTTCAAATCTGAAATCGTTGGTGCAGAGTCAAATAATTTAAAAGGAATATGAGGAAGTGTTAAATTTGAGGAAGGAAAGCGAGAAAAAGGAGGAAAGAAAGAAAATATGGAAGGGGAAAAATGAAGGAATTGTAAAACAGATGCATGCTAGAAATGAGGGGAATAATAAAGGTGAAATATTTTCAGAGTTCCTTACTTTAGTGCACTACTCCAATCACCAGTTCCGACTTTGGAAATGCACTTCCTAAGTTGGTTCCTTTTTCGGTGACTCATAAGTGCCTTAAAATAGTAGTTTTTATTGCATATTTTTGTAGTATTTCTTAGACGGAGGTTCGACCACCATTGTCTACTTTAGTGCACTCTAGACACATGTTTCGAATTTGAAAGTGCACTTCAAACAGATGTTCCTCTGTCGGAAGTGCCTTAATTTAGTAGATTTATTGCATATTTTTGTAAGGTTTCTTAGATGACGGTTCAACTGCTGTTATCTACTTTAGTTCACTCCAAACTCATGTTCCAAAGTTGAAAATACCCTCGAATCTGCACTTCAGACACTTGTTCCTTCGTTGGAAGTGCCTTAAAATAGTAGATTTTATAGCATTTTTTGTAGGGTTTCTTAGACAGCAGTTATCTACTTTAGTGCACTCTAAATACATGTTCCAAAGTCGGAAAGTACCCTCAAAACTGAACTTCAAATATTTGTTCCTTCGTCATAAGTGTTATAATAGTAGTTTTTAATGCATATTTGTGTAGGATTTCTTAGATAGTGGTTCAACACTTGTTGTCAATTTTAGTGCACTCTAGACACATGTCCAAAGTCTGAAAGTACCCTCGAAACTAAACTTCAAACATTGGTTCCTTCGTCAGAAGTGCCTTACAATAGTAGTTTTTAGTGCATATTAGTGTAGGGTTTCTTAGACGATGGTTCAACCATCGTTGTCAACTTTAGTGCACTTCAGACACATGTTCCGACTTTGGAAATGACCAAAAAATTAATGGAACCATCGTACGACACTTTCAACGCCAATTAAAGCCCAACTGTCATTTATCGTATTACGTTATAACCAGCGTCTAACGAAGTTTTCAGAGTTATCTATCGTCAACCGAAAACCGAAACATATGTTGCGAGTTTGAAACATAAGATAGACGGCGTCTCCAAAGAAAAAATCCACAACCATAGTACAATGAATACTTAACAATAGTTCCCACTCTATTGAGAACATTGCCATTATTACACAATTATTCCAAGTAGTTGCTAACAACTTAATTACCAAGTGAATTTTACTTGTTTGCCATTTACTTATAGTCCATTTCTTATCATCTAAAAAATCCAGCTTTTAATCAAGCAATTATAAAAACGCACGATTTTGATCAACAAACTCATGAAACTTTTATTAGTTTCATCATCGATGTTTTAACGGACATTAAACCATAACAGAATTTAAAATGGTAAAATTACTTTTATCTTTTTACTAATTAAAAGATTTAATTGATATTTTGATATGAATCCCTTGAGAAGACTCTGAATTGTAGAATTTTGGATCTTTGACTACACTAGGAATCTCTCCCAACCTAGTATAAACGCAGGAAATTCATGCGTCTAACCCGCAGGGTACACTTAATTTTGACTTACTCACTAACTAGCCCGCAAGATTAGTTCGCAAGGTTATTGATACGTAATTAACCCGCATGATTAAGCAACAATGGAGACGCTCGCAAGCAATGAGTATAACTCAAAATTCTGAATATTTGATTGATAAAAGGTGTGTATGGATCAGACATATCACTTAGAGGATGCCGAACATAACTCTTGAATGTTTGATCAGGTCGTGGAATGTCTTCATTTATAGTGGTAGTTGTCTTGACATCTCCATCAACCTTGAACAAGGCAGCCATAAACCTGCCTCTGGTACACATTTGCCATGGTCATTCACTTGTAGAAAATGTGTTTTTTCTGGGCAATCACCGAGTGTTAAGAAGCTCTCGTGCGGATTGGTAGAAACACCATGGGCTACATGACAGTCCCTCTCCATCTCACCAAACTTGATCCCGCCAAAACGCTTCCTATCGGCCACTGGCTAACGAGTGAGAGGGTGGACGGGTCCAGTGATCTCTTCCGTCTCCACCCAACAAAGTAAATTTATTGTGTAGCTGTATTTGATAATCGCTTCGTGTTTGCAGGTTAGTGTGTGACTTGAGGTTTTAGTGCAGGTTTAGTGTGTGCAGATTTAGTGTGTGCAGGTTCAATACGTGACCTGAGGTTTTGTGTACTTTTAGTGTGTGACTATGTATATTTACATGATTCAACCTCCAAATTATGCTGAAACATAATGGATATGTTGGTCATTTAAAGGTTTAGGAAAATAAAAATGGAGTGATAATATTCATAATCAAGAAAATGAAATTGGAATAGATCTAATTAGGAAAGCAAGAAGAGTGACTAGAAAAGATCGGATATGAACTGATTTGATATTGTTCTGATCACTAAAGCCAGAATTGATTTACAGCAAGAAGTTGGAGAAGGAGCAGATCAGTTACTTCTTGTGTGGTACAAATGTGATTATATTTATACTAATATAGTTTTACTAAAATTGTATATGTTCCTTCTTTTATTAGTTTGACCCTCGACGTGTACGACAAATCCAAATGGAATTCAAAATGGCAAGGGTATTTTATCTTTTCACTAGTTGAAAGATTTAATTGATATTTCAACATAATTTGAGGCATAATTTAATTTTAAATTTATTTAATTAAATTATAAACTCAACCCTCTTTCTTCTTCTTCTCCAGCAAGATTCTAACTGTCGCCGACAAACCCACTCCCACCTACTAGAAATACTCCTCAAATTCCAAATATAATGAGAATTGAGTTAGAGGTCTTTATTCTAAATGGGATAGGAGAGTTAGTCTCAATAGAATTAGACATAGGGTTATGGTAGGGTTTTAGTATAAACATCTCATATTTATGTTGTAGCCAACATGTGTGAATGATAGAAAATTTGTGGTTGATTAGAGAGAATAGAATTGAGTGTTGAGAGACACTGTGTGTTGAGAGATAAAACATACATTGTAAACCCTTTCTATTTTCTAGTGGATTGAAATTGATTGACTCCCGTAGTTTTTTCCAGTTTGGATTTTTCACGCAAAATTTATTGTGTTTGTTTTTTTATTATTAATTGTGTCTTGTCATCGGAGTAAAGGAGGATTTTAAATATTGACAATGTGAAGGTGGGGTTAAAATTTTCAACATGGCCTTTTCCCTCACAGTTATCAGTCGAAATTTGGCACAAGACTTTAAACGAGCCTGTGCCGAATCAAGTCGCCAAATCCAATTGCAAACTCTAATTGAAATGGACGAAACAAACAGGACTCATTTTTGTCTTAAAGTCACTTCGATTTTGATGACTTATTTTGCGTCTTAAAATCATATACGAAAACCATGCCCGAATTAATTAACGGAAGATATCTTACATATAGAAAATTATAGCTTTTTTTGCCAGAGTATTTGATTTTTGATTATCAATTTGAGGGGTAGAAAAAGAAAAATTGCAACGTAATTGAAGAACACTGAAATAGAGTGAAGAGCTGGGACAGGCCAAAAAGTACAGAATTCTTTAAATATGTGTGGAATACAACGTTTTTTTTTTTTTTGCACTTGTACGATATGGAATTTTTATAGTATTTTAAACTCTTTGTACCAATGAAATTTTGGTTTACTACTTTACATTTTCAAGAAACGGATGGAAAAACTAAGGATAAACAAGAGTTTTTACCTCCAGCTCTTATGTTGCGGTTAAAAGCGCCACTTTCATTGCCTGCATCAGATGAGAAGGATGACGATCTCGAGGGAGAACCGTTGAGATCGAATGGGTAGCTGACATCAGATATGGATGATGAGGATCTCAAAGGAGAACGGTTGAGGTCGAATGCGTAGTTGGCGGAATCTTGCTGCGACGGGGCAACATACAGGGAGCCCAAGATTCTTTCCATGGTGTCATCTTTATTGACTTTAAGGTATGGAGAGAAATTGAAGTCCACTTATCTAGAGGAAGGTTATGGTGTTGTTGCCATTGTTGTGGAGGTTTTTTTCCAGGTTTAGTGTGTGATTGTGTTTGATATTGCTTAGTGTGTGCAATTTTAGTGTGTGACTTGAGGTTCTGGTGCAGGTTTAGTGTGTGCAGGTTTAGCGTGTGACTTTAGCTTTCGTGCAAGTTTAGTGTGTGTAGGTTTAGTGTGTGATTTGAGCTTTTGTGCAAGTTGTGTGTGTGTGTGATATACGTCTAGAACTCGATTGGGTCGCGACTCCAATGCCTCAGCCGTGATCTGGAAGAAAAAAACCCAGAGTAAAGCCAGCCGCCGTCCAACAGTATAAATAATGAATGAATAATAATAAGGGACATACATTGATATTTATATGGTGCTAACCCTAGATGTCATTATATATAACTCAAACTCTTTTTTCTTGTGTAGCAAGTATTAATGCTGGGTAATGATATCGTTTAACCCCTATTGGGCTGGATAAACCCAATCATGATACAATTAAATATAAGGTATAAGGTTTCTGGTTGTGACTCATCATCAATGATGGGACGATAGGCCACTAGAGAGCGAGTATCATCATCAGTGTGACTGTGTTTATTCACATGATTCAACTTCTTAATTATCCTTGAGCATAATGGATACGTTGGTCATTTTAAGGCTTAGGAAAATAGAACTGGAGCAACAGGTTAGTCTGATAATTTTCAGTCAAGAAAATGAAACTGGAACAGATCTGATTAGGAAGCAAGAAGGGGGACTAGAGAAGATTAGATAGGAATGCAAACGGGAACTTAGGATGATGAATTTGATACTGTTGATCACTAAAGCCAGAACTGATTTACAACAAGAAGTTGGAGAAGGAGCAGATCAGTTCCTTCTTGTATTGTGCAAATGGGATTCTATTTTATACAATATAATAATGTTTTACTGGAAATGTATGTGTTTGCTTTGATTGCTAGTAGTGTTTCGGTATAATTGTGTGCTTATTTCAAGTAGACTAAATTGTTTTTTTGTCCCCAACATATATCGCAATACCATCTTTTGGTCCCCGAGACCAGTACCGCGTATATTCAGCCCCTAAAAATTTCAAAATGATTTTTTGGTCCCCAAAGGTGATTTTCAGGTAGACCAAAATTATTTTCCGATAAAGGCAGGGGAATTTTTATAATTTTACTATTTTGCCCTTATTTTACTATTCTACCCTTACTGTTTTACCCTTATTTTCCCCGCGGACACCTCCATCGCCAGCTACCTCTTGCACCACCATCTCCTGCGCCGACACCTCTCCGTCGAGCTCCAAATCGAGTGGCAGAATCTGAGCTCCAAATTGAGTGGTTGAAGACGACGTTGTGCACCTCGTAAACCCTAGCTCTCAATCAGAGCACCGGCGTTCTCAAATGCGTCGAAGATTTCTTATCGTCCTGGTTTAAGACGAGCAGAAAGCCTACAACAACGTCGTGGTTTCGATCACCTTCATTGAGGAAGGAGAAGCTCTGGTTTGCATGCTAGATTTTCAGGCCGTCGTAGCCAGCGAAGGAGGTCTCAGCGTAGAGGTGAATTAGAAAGAGGTGCGCGTAAACCGTACGCGTCGTCCCCAAAGTGTTGCACGTGAATCACACGAGCTCGATGCCACGATTGCATCTCTGGTTCTCGGCGTTCGCAAAAGAGGTGATGACATCTCAGATCTACGACATCGTCTCTGGTTCCCAGCATCACAGAGGAGGTGACGACATCTAAGATCTACAGCATCGTCTCTGGTTCATTTTTCATTTTTAATTTTTTGCCTACGAACTGAACATCATCGCCTACATACTGAACGTCGCCTCTAGTTCATTTTGAAACCTGACATCATCGCTCTCAGACTGAACATCCTCGCTGCCTAAAAAATGGCCCATTCCGCCAGCACCCGTCGCGACGCCACCCCCAACCCCGCCACCCACCTCACCATCGCCGTGAAGAAGCAAAGAAGAAGAAAACAGTAATTTTAAATTATTTTCATATTTTATTTTTTCTTAGGGGTAAAGGTGTCTTTTCACACAATTTTGTCTAAACTTTACCTGAAAACCACCCGAAATATGGTTTTGGGGACCAAACAAATTATTTTGTATATGTTGAGGGCTGAATATACACGGTATTGGCCTTGAGGACCAAAAGATGGTATTGCGATATATGTTGGGGACCAAAAAAATAATTTAGTCTTTCAAGTATCGTGGTAGTTTGTGATTGATTGTTGTGATTCTAAAAAACATTTAAATATTCTTGATTCGTCCCCAAAATTTTAAAATAAGGGTTAATATAACTCCGAAAATTTTATTTATGTTCACGTCGAGATTTAGGGGTAAAACCATCTGAAATCAAACTAAAAAAGAAAAGGGGTATTATGGTAATCTTCAGTTTAATCAATGTTGGAATTTGATCGGTCAATGCCCGTTTCCAACATCGAGATTATGAGTTTCCAAGTCAATGTCAATGAAGAGTTATATTAATACTTCAAAAAAAAAATAGAGATTCTATTTGCACTTATCAAAGAAATAACCCCATCTAAGTATTCAGCCCTAAAAACTTTTACATAATTACAAAACAATACTTAACCACACGTACTACCTTTCTACACATTACATTATTGATATTGCACAATTATCCCAAAGAGTAAAGTTATCCTCAAATTATCTTAAAATTCAGCATTTGATCATGTAAATATAAAAGGCGCTATTTTGAACATCATGAATGAAGTACACATTTATTGGTTGACTAGCGGGATTACACCGCGCGTTGCGCGGTACTGTTAATTAAAAATTAGGATGATTTTTTTAAACTATGTGTTTTATATTAAATTGATAAAAGATAATTTTATAAAATTCCACACTGCAAAAAAATAACTATATAAATTGCTAGATAACACATGTGCTGATGCACAGATTATGAACGAAAAATAAATGTATAATATTCTCTTTTCGTCCCACCAAAAATGATATGTTTATTTAAAATTGATATTTAGAAAATAGAGATTAAAATGAATTTAACAATATCTCACATGATATTTTTATTACATATATTAGTTTATATTTAGAGTCAAATTTTACAAAATTTAAATTGAAAAAGGTAATGTGTCATTTTTGCTGGAAAAGAGGGAGTAATATATAATTTTTAACAAGTAATAAAAATATTATATCTAATATGTAAATACGCATGATGCATTGTTTAAAATAAATTAATATTTTAATAAATTTAATTTTAAAATTACAAAAATTCACTCAATTTTTATAGGAAAAGTTTTGGAAAAGTATGTCTTTCCATAAGCATATGTAAAGACGGAGTTAAATATAATTATAAAAACGTAAAACGTTTTAGTTGTAATATTAAAATTTTATTATGCAACGTGCACTATTTATAAGTTTATTATCCGATTAATGCGACATGAAAATTTTATCTTTATTTATCCTAATTTGTAGTTTAAAGCATGATCTTTGAAAAAATTGTGGAAAACCGCCTTTCAAAATACGGAGTCTTTTTGATACATAACAATTATTTTTTAAACAAAAATGATATACCTTGTATGTGTATTTTTATATAGAAAAATATTAACGGTTGTATTGAAATACTTTACATTATAAAAAATAGAGCAGGTTTCCTGGTAGGTAACATATCCTTAAGTTATATATATGGACAGTCCATTATATTTTTCCATTCATACACTACATTTATTAAATTACATACTGACTTTAAAAAATAAAAATGTAATTTTATATTATATTTAAAAAATACACATTATTACGTTATTTAACTTTTAGGTAAAGTCCATGGGAAAGACCGTCTTTCCATAGGCATATGAAAAGATGGGGTTTAATTAGAATTATAGAAAGATAGAAGTTTTTAGTTGCAACATTAAAAATTTACTATTCAACGTGCAATAGTTAGAATTTTATGACCCGATTAATGCAACACAAAAATTTTATATTGATTTATTCTAATTTGTATAGTTATAATTTTATAACCCGATTAATGCAACACAAAAATTTCAAGAGACAAACTGTAACTTTTAATTTTTAATTTTTTCAAAAAAAATTAAGGTAAAAAGTTATGTTGTCTATCCATAAACTTATGGATAGGCCACCTTTCTTGACACATTCCCTAAACACTATAATGGTAAAAATCAGAAATATAGGTTGATAATTAATAAATAATTAGTAAATTAAAGTTATAAATTATGTCTCTTATAACAGGAAATAGAAAAATTATTCTTTGTTATAAATATAGGTACTTCCTCTTTTTTAGGAACACATACCATATAAAAAATATTAAATCTAATTTTAAAATATGTTACTAACTAAATTTAAAAGTCTAGTCTGCAATTTAAACAATACAACGTATAAGTTGCACAGTTTGAATTTTGACAGTTGACATCAAAAAAAATTTAACCGTTAATATCTTTTATTGTAAAAAAAATTTCAAAATTTTAAAATACACATTAAGACAAAATCTTACACTGTCTAATTATAATCCTTACCTATATGGCAATAGTATTTATAGTTTAAAGTAGTGAATTTTGACTAAATAAACAGTACAATCACATGTTATGTTGGGATGAATGGAGTATATGTATTTTGTAAATATGAAAAATAAATTTTGTCTACTATTCATAATAAAAATATAAGAGTCAGTTTCTTAAATGAAGATAAATTTTCAATTTTTAAATATGGTAAATAGTAATAAAAATGTGAAATATAGTATATAATTATAATGAATCATTAGCTATATAATAAATTTTAGTCAAATAATTAATTTTTTAAAACCTGGCTGCTTATAAGTAATATATTGATTAAAACATAAAATATTTAGTGAAGTTATCTTTTTTGGAAGGAAATAGTTAAAGTGTTCTCAATTAAAAGTAGAATGAAAATATTTGTATTTTTTTTACTAATAATATTTTTTAATCAGATAAAAATATATTTTTAATTAAGTGAATGAAATTAATTTTTTAGTTACTATTTAAATAGAGAAATTTCTTGGGGAAGACCGTATTTCCATATGTTTATGGAAAGATGAGGTTTAATTAGAATATTAAAAAGTAAAAGGCATTTGTTGTAATATTAAAATTTTATTATGCGACGTGTAGTAGCTATAAAGTTTATAACCCAAAAATTTTATTTTTATTTCTTCTAATTTTCACTTTAAACCTTGGTTTTTCCCTGGTTTTGAGAAAGACCGTCTTTCAAAAGACGGATTCTATAAATATTGATACTATAAACAAATATTTACATTTTTAAATGAATTATATGTAACTAACTGTATTCAATTTAGAGTTTGTCTCTTGAAAGACGGTCTTTCCATAAGTCTTGGAAAGACCAAGGTTTAAATTGCAATTAGAAGAAATTAAGATAAGTTTTTTGGGTTGAATTAATTGGATCATAAACTTTATAACTACTACACGTTGCATAATAAATTTTTAATATTTCAACTAAAGCCTTTTAGGTTTTTATTATTCAAATTAAATCTCGTCTTATAGAAAGACGGTCTTACCAAGACTTTGTCTTAGAGTTATATAATTTAATATGATTAATAATTATTATAACGGTATTAGGTTGATTTTTTCAAAATCATAAAGTAACTTTAGTCAAAGATCAATAACATTTCAAACTAAAAATAAAAATATTTTAATAAGAAGTGAACAATGTGATATCTTTTGGTTGAGATCTTGACTTTTAACATTTTTCACAATGTTACTAAATAATAATTTTAAAAAGGCTATTCACAATCGACAAACATCGAAAATGTATTATACTATTTCTCATTGCTTACATTAAAGCAGTTCTCATCGCCTTTCTAAATGTATTCCTGTATAGCCTTCAATCGAAGGAAGCTAAGCTTCATGGTTTCTGGTAAGATCCCTCTATTAACACTAGAAATCGGATTCACCAACTTCAACAACCAAGCCTCAGCATCAAATCCATGTTATTTTGCATTTTGGATATTGGATCTCTGGGCAAAGAGGATAAGAAAAAAACCAAAATAAGGACAAGATCCACAAATTCAAAGCTTGTAAATAGTATATGCTAAAGAAGATATACCAACCTACAGAACTTGTGGCATTGGAGGAACCTGAAGATTCTGGGATTAAGTCCAATAAAAATATATATTAAACACACATAAATAATGAAGATGAAAAGGGAAACTTGAACAAACAATGCGTAGAGATGAACAGTTACATAAGAGAGAATGTCAATGTTAATGACTTCAAAAAAATTGGTGCCTACACACGTCCTGAATGAAAGTAGAGGAAATGAGCCATTTAGAAATAAAAACTCAAAACTTTATTTTTGCTATGTCAAAATACAAACAGAACGTAACATACCGAAATGAATTTATGTGTAAAAACAATGGCAAGAGTATAACCTATAATCTGTCAAACCCAAGTGAAGTCTAACAAGTGGCTCTTCTTTGGAATCGGCCCCATTCTTACATCTGTGTCCTCCATGCTGCAAGTTATCATTTTGGATTAGTTGTAGGAGCATTAAATTATTTGAATAGATAAATTTCCAAAAGTTACAGAAGCAAAATGCAATAGAACACATCTGCTATTATCACAATGCCAATTATTCCAATGTCAACCATTGTTCTTTCAGGACAAGTAAATTCATAGAGAACTAACATGATATAACGTATACCAACTTCAGGACCAGCACGACATTGGATTTAATATTAACATTTGGCATCAAAGCAACACTTTGATTCAGTATCTTGAATATTCCTAGTCTTGTTAATTAGAACATCACATTTACAGTTTCACTAATTCAGACAATCGATAAGCGAACAAACTCAGAAGAGTAAGCACAATGAAACAAAAGAAACAACATTGTTTTCGTGATCTCAAACATTTTGTGTACCCTCACCAAGAAACCAGCCAAATTTCTACCACAAGGATCATGTTCTGTCAATACAAATCGTATCGTTCATATTATACTATATCATATCTTTATACTACATATCAGCCTTCTCATTTTGCGTTTAATTTGTTATAGTGGGTTATCTTCAAAACAATGGAAACACTAATACATGGTAAAATGTAGGATCAACATACCCTAAACTTCAGGCCATTGAACATTGAAGTATTCTTTTGAGCTCTTGAATCCCATATCTACCAAAACATTTTACAAAATTCTTCAAACTATTATCACTATTATTAATAAAAAAACACACAAATACACAGTTTAATCAAGCTAACCTAAGAAATGGAGATCTCTAAATCAGTATCTGGATGAGGAATTCTATCAGACACCTTTCTGAGATTAACTGATACCTTTAATCACACATTATAGTTCAACATAGTTAAGAACAAAAAAAATCATTGAAATTTATGTTGATCAACGATTAACCTGCGAAGGAGAGAGACCCTTTGACCAGGAAAGCAAAATCTCAAACACATAAGGATCCACAGTGTCTATCATTCCCACATGATTGGGTATATACGTACATTTATGGAAGAAGTTCCCTCATTTCCATTGTCATTCTTGGAGAACAATCCCTCTTCCTAGACCACCACAACCACAATCAAGAATCATGTTTTTAATAACTCAAACCTCAGTAAAGAAAACTTCAGACTTTAGTACCTTTAGCATTTTCAAAGAAGTGGGAAGCACGCTGAATTATTTGCAAGCTATACCGATTTTTCTGCTCCCTTGTAATAACCTAAAAACACAAACGCGCATATCAAGTTTAGCACTTCTTCCTTACATACAAACTAATTTGAAAAATCCTGAAAACCCCATCAAAATTAGGCATATAAAAAATGAAATTAAATATTCATCTTTCCCCAAAACAGCTTTGAAAGAACAATTGAAACAAAAATCGATCCATTTACTGTAAAACCATCAGGCAGACGGGTCCAGTAGAAATCAGCTTCATTGAATGTAAGGGAAGCAGAGCTTCATGACTCAAAATTTAACAAACTAATCACCTTGACGAAAAGGAAAAATTAGATTCCCTGGTCGATTTGGCCCAAACAATATTCGAAATTGACCAAAAAGCATGAAAAGCATGAGAAGAAGAAGTAGTGAAGCAGGAAGAAAATAACCTGAAATTAGATATATTAGAGGAGCAGAGAGTCAATGATTGAAGGGTCACGTCGCTGAGGATTTTTGTCAGATAGAGCAGAGCCTGACAAATTCCATAATTTCAGGAAACAAATTATAATTTGATTGATTCTGAGAGATCCCCTCTCTCTGCACAGAGGCGGCAAAAAAATAACGATTGACGCCTGCAGAATTCTAAATTAACAAAACTGCCCCCTCAGAATAAAAGATAATTGAGCAACTTATAAAATGAGATGATTGACTTCCATAATTTATTCCCAAAATGATCAAGTGAAGATATATCAGCGAGCCTTAGCATGCGCAGGCTAAGAATGAAACTGGTTCTTTTTCCATAGTTCTCATTTGATTTATCAGAAAACACATAAAAAACATATTACCAAGAAGATAACAACTACGAATCTTTCAATTAGTATGTATCTGAATGTACAACCAAATGGCTTCCATGACCATTATGTCCTCAAGATCCAGGTTAAATTCATCCTCCCTGAAATCATGAACTGGAAGGACTAAGAAGATGCAGCATGAAAATTTTTATAACCCCAAGTTAATTAAGCTATGACCTTATTACTGTTAACATAAAAAAAAATTGAGAATTACAACAGATTCCTCCACAATCCCAACTCAACCAACTGGAAAAATCAGAAAGAATTTTAGAGAAATTGTAACTTAGTGTAAAACTGTCAGATTAAAATCCATCACACCTCATGATACATCAAATTCCTTAGCTAGCATCCCACCCCCTATAATGCAAAAATATTCATAAATATCACTCTAACAAACATGGCATGTGGACAAGCAAAGCATTTCCTTTTTCGTCACCTTTTGGAATGTTCGTTCCTACCTGTTTTGTCTTTGCTGCATTGGTACTGTACATGGCCCCTGAAAAGCAACAATGCCATCACCTTCCAACGCAGAACCTTCTATCATAGGATTATACGATGGAGCAGTACATTGTAAACAAAACAAAACAAAAAATTATAAGCACATGCAAAAGAACCTTAGCAGTTGAAGCGACAAAAATGATTTGCCTAGTAATACCAACAATTGAGCAGAAGTCAGACTCACTTGGTCCAGTGGTACTGCTTGAGAAACTAACCTCTCTGCGTTTCAGATCATTCTGTTCTTCATCTTGGAGTTCTTGCTGCCTAATCCGCATTTTGGCTTCAATAACTCGCTGCTCTTCCTAAAGAGTCAAAGCAGCAAAAGTGAAAATTGGTAACCAAAATGAACTATGCGCTTGTTAGTAATGGATTAAAATAATGAGGAACATATGTAAAAAGTATCCTACAATTTGCTCCAATCCCTTCTCCTCCTTCGATTTGACATACATCAACTTTGAAATTAACACATGAATCTTCAATTTAAGGTCCACACACAGGTCATCGTGATTAACAACTACTACAAATAAAAACTCAGTTTTATCTATGAGATTTCAATTATTGCTACACTCCAATATCTACTTGCAGATGTGCACAGAAAAATCCAATTACAGAAAATTACAATGAACACGCAAACCAATTCCGCACCACAAATCTACATGTCCCAAGCTGATCAAAACAAAAACCAAAAATTTAAATTCACGAAGCCAGTCAGAAACAGATCAGACCAGTTCAGCTGTTGTTGAAGGATGAGGCAAGCGAAGATTGGACAGATGATGGAGCTGATGGAGCTCGATGCAGAACTTCATTAAGTACGCCTATGCAGAACCACCATCGAAACAAGAACAACAGAATCAATTCAATGAGGTCTATTTAAAGCCAATATAGAATGAGCAAAGTGACTCTGCATATCTTTAGCATAAACCATAAATGCTGATAGCTTTC
>JAULKM010121418.1:0-20919 GCA_032355605.1 Rubia tinctorum | reverse complement strand
TTCTCAATCCTCCCCATTACAGTTCCCTCAATTTCAATCGGGCTATAGTATTTGACCTCACCCTGTTCCTTTTCTTGGAAAAGGTCAGTCCATGTCGGAACTACCTCCTCCGCATCCCTGTCCCCCCCATAAAACCTTCCGAGTTGTGGTCATTGTGGTCGTTGAAGGTGAGCTTGCTGAGCTCAACTGCTTCGCCGGAGTTACCAGGATCTCCTCCCCTATTGAACCCTTACCACCCTGTAGTTCCAGCTGTGCTTCCACCTTTTCCGGCCTCTCCAGTTCCTCCAATACCGTCTCCATACCCTTGACGTGAGTTTGATCCTTGGTCACCGAGAAATCCTCTGTGAATAGCTTTCCGGGGTTTTTCTGAGAACCGTATATGACACGCTTTTCCTGCAGCTTCTTCTTCCCATTGGACTTCCCCATTTCTGGAGGCAAATTCGCCGAAAGCAAATCACCAAGTCTTCTGGGGGAAAAGATGAAGGAAATAGTTTCACACATAGTGGAAGGTGTAATCGCCCCTTTCCTGCGTGTTCTCCAATATCTGGCAGCATCTTATTCCTTGGTGGAACATCCAGGATGCCTTTTCCTGCACATATAGCGAAAATCTCTCTGGGCATTTTGATCAGAGGGGTGAAAATCCTTTTAACTTGTTGAACCTGCCAAACATCTGCCTACTGCTTGTCCGATCGGCCCCTCGCTTTCTTCGTTCTTCCTTTCGAGTTGTCCTTGTAGGATCTCCGCCGACTTCTTCCTGATGGAAAGTAGCTACGATCTTGTATTCTGAAACTTCTTCCTTTGCATTAAATGTGTTAAGAACTTTTCCTGTAGCTGGTTAAAGCTGTCCATCGTCCCGTCTTCCGGATTCCTGAACCATACCTTGGCCGCAACTGTTAGGGTATTTGCAAATACCTAGCACCATATAGCTTGCAGTATCGCAAAAGTGGCCATTTTGGTACAAAAGGTGTGCAAATGGTCCTCCGGGCATACTTCGCCATTGTACTAACCCAAGTTCATTGGTATTTTAAGTTTTGGGTCTGTCGTAAATAGATGTATCCGTCTAGTAAATGGAGAGCCCCTAGCCTGCCTGTCTGGGCCCTCCTCTCCTTTTGGCGGTGCCTTTCGCCCAATTTATTCTTTGTTTCTTTGGCGTGGTACATAACCTTCTCTTCACTCGCGGTCTGCCATCATTTCTTCCGCTCCAACTCTTCCCATTTCCCCCAAAGAGGCAGTACTTTTCTCTTTCTTTGCTCCACTTCAAAATTTCTACGACACTTTCTCTCCTCTAGTGGGTGCCTCAGAATCTCCCTCTTATTTTGGGAAAAGCTCCATCGGGTGCACGTCATGTCTCCTCCACCAGGGCTGCCTATCCTCTATTTCCCTTAGTCTGTTCATCATCTCTTTCTGGGATGCCATTATCGTTTGAAAGATCTCCAAGTTTTTTTGCCACCTCCTTCGTCGGGCGGATTTGGTGTCATTCTCCAATCGGCTTAAGCGTCGGAGCAGGTTCATCCTCCTGTGTTGCATCCTCCTGTGTTGCATCTTATATCGTCACCTGTTTATACAGATATTCAGACATCTGTGCCTTCATCTTCTCCAAGCTGAATGGATGTTATAATTCCCATAAACGGCGCCAATGTTAATACCAAAATTTGTAGTAAGTCCAGTGATCATCGACACCAGCCCAATATGCACCTGAACCTACAAGACAGGCAGAGAGATGTCAGGTCAGCAGGCCCAGAGCTGTGCCTGTTGCGACACTCCCTTTAGCCCTTAAAGCCATGTAGAAGCGTATTTAAGTGAATAGTAGACTGATTTGAAAATATTATCTCGTGTCTTACACTCTTCTTTGTTACATGTGGTTTGGTGGCTGATGAGATTGGAGCTGTCCTATCAGCATCCGTCAAAATGCTATATGCCTGACCTTACGCCCAGGTAGCATCCATGGGTATACAAGTTGTGCATTCATGCCTTCTTTCTAATTACTGGCCTATTATGCCCATACATTAGCCGGCCACTTACAGTGTCTCCGCTGAACTGCTGCACAATTTTCTAGCGGGCCTCATCAACCCTTCAATAATGCGGGAGTGCTTGCGGGGGATGAATTTCAGGCTGCTGGTGGTGCTGAGAATGATGATGGAGCTGAGGGAGGTAAAGCTCTAGCCATTAAGGAGAATGAACATGAGAATGTTGTTAGGGGGCCTTAGAGGCTTTTTCTTGTGTATTTTTGTGTTCCCCTGTTGAGGGATGAAACAATTTACTTTCTTTTCTATTTTTGGGGGTGTTTTTCCCCTTTTTGCTGATGGATTCTGTAACTGTTATGATGCATGCTTTCGTCAATTAATGTTACTTAAATTTGGCTACCTCTTTCTCCTTATATTTACTTTTGGTTTTTATGGCTCATCTACCCCTCTTTCAAAATGTTGTTTCTTTACGGCACTGCTTTGCAGAATGTTTTCCTGTATCGGGCTCATTTTTCTCTGGCTATGATTGTGACCAGAGTTCCATTTCCTTTGCCTATTTGAGATCCGGCCTGTAATTACACTGGTTGTTTAGGCCAACGCTACAACTTTAGCCTAGATCAGGCTCATTTTTCTCCGACCATGGGTTTGGCCGGAGTTTCATTTCCTTTGTCTATTTGAGATCATGCTTGCAATTACGCAGGCTGTTGGGGTCAACGCTGTAACTTTAACCTAGATCAGGCTTTTTTCCTCTGGTTATGGTTGTTGCCGGAGTTTCATTTCCTTTGCCTATTTGACATCCGACCTACAATTGCACTGGCTGTTGGGGCCAGCGCTGCAACTTTAGCTTGGATCAGGCTTGTTTTTCTCCAGCTATGGTTGGAGCCAAAGTTTCACTTCCTTCCTTATACTTGAAATTTCTAAATAAATAAGTGATAGGAAAAAGAGGGACGGTGGCGCAGGTCGGGATTTCCTCAGGATCACACCCTTTATGGGCTTTCAAAATACTTGATCCCTTCAGGATTTTCGTTTCGCCCGCTCGTCTTGTCAAACTGTCTGACAGGAGGTTTTATGCAGACATAAAGCTACAATTACTTAAGCGTAGTACCTTCTCAGGTTAGCTATGTTCCAGGTCTGGGGGATTGGCCTTCCGTCCATCGTCTCCATTTTGTACGCTCCTTTCGCCAGCACTTCAACCACCTTGTATGAGCCTTCCCATTGTGCGTCTTGCTTCTTCTGAACCTGGGCTCGGCTTGCTTCATTTTTTATAAATGCTAATTCCCCCACTTTAAAGGATCTTACCCGCACCTTGCTACTATAATGTTGTTCCATCCAAGACTTGTATGCGGTTTCTTTCCGTCCAATTTTCTCCCTGAGCTCCTCAAGCCCATCCAAATTTTCCTTGACTGTTTTTTTATCTTCATGACTCATCAATTCAGCTACTCTCCAGTTGGGCACTGCGATTTCTAAAGGAATGATTGCCTTGGTCCTGAAACACAGCCTGTATGGCGATTCTCCGGTGGCAGCCCTTGGCATGGTCATGTATGCCCATAGCACACTTACCAGTTCTTCTTCCTATTCTCCTTTGGCTCGTTCTAGTCTTTTTTTCAATCCTTGAATTATCGTCCTGTTCGTTACCTCCTTTTGCCCGTTTTCTTGCTGATGAGACACAGAGGTGAACTGGCCTTATGTTCAAACCACCACACCACGACCTGAAAGGCTCATTGGCGAATTGGTTTTCATTGTCGCTCTCTATCACTTGTGGGATGTCGAATCTGCATACTATATTCTTCCAAGCAAAGGTTGCGACTCTTTTACCTATTATACTTGCTACAACCTCTGCTTCCACCCATTTTGTGAAGTAGCCTATTGCTACCAATAGAAATATCTTTCTTCCCATTGCCTCAGGGAACGACCTTGTAGTGTCGATCCCCCATTTGGCGAAAGGTAAGGGTGATCTTATGCTGGTCATTCGCTCCGCCGGCTGCCCTCATGGCCGGTCAGTAGTATCCTGCCCTTACCACTCGCAATGCCATTATTCTTGCTCCTTGATGACTGCCAACACTTCCTTCACATATCTCTAAGGATCGTTTCTGCCAACTCGGGTCCTGCGTATCTGAGCCATGGTTCAGTGTAATCTCTCTTGTACAACAACAAGCTCCTCATAGCGTACTGAAATGCTTTTCTTTTTACTGTCCTTGTGTCATTGTCATCCACCAACAATGTCTCATGCTCTAGGTAATTACGAATGGGTGTTGTCCAGTTGGGCATTGACCCCTGTATCACCCCTACCTGTCTTACGTCGGTTGATCTGGATGCCAGCTCCTCTACCAGCCAAATTTAGTTAAATATGCATGAGTTGAAGAGGCCATATTGCTCAATGCATCCGCTATCGTGTTTTGTGACCTCGAAACCCTGGTAATGTCAAATTCTTCAAACTCAGTCGCTAAGCTTCTGACCTTATCTCTGTACCTCATCATTGCCAACACCTTAGCGGGATACATCCCATTATTCTAGTTGGCTACTAGCATGGAGTCCCCATAGGCCTCCAGCTTCTTTGCTCCCTACTTCCCTGCTATCTCTATACTCTCAATCAGCACCTCATATTCTGCTTCGTTGTTGGATGCTGGAACTCTAAAGTGCAGGACGTAGGTTGATTCCACGCTTTCCAGGTCTGATATTAACAAGCCTGCTCTAGCTCCCTCCACTCCGAAGGCTCCATCTACATACAGCTTCCACAAGTCTTTATCTGTCTGCTCGTCTTGACTTGTAGGCTGGATAGCCTAGGAATCGCCTTCCAATGCTTTCATCCTTTTTTCCTTCGACATTTCTACTAGGAAGTTTGCCATTACCTGCCCCTTTATTACCTTTATCAGGACATATTCGATGGCATTCTCCCAGATCAACTACCCACTTCATCAATCTCCCCGAGCTTTCCAGTTTTGTCAGTATTTCCCTCAGTTGTTGATTCATTAAAACCATGACAGGATGCGGCTGAAAGTACTGCCTTAGCCTCCTTGTTACGTGAACCAGAGCTAAGGCAAGTTCTTCTAATTGTGTATCTCTGCTCTGGCCCTTGCAGGGCTTAGCTCATGAAGTACACTGGTCGTTGAACTTTGTTCTCCTCCCAGACCAGTTGCGCCACTGACTGCTTCATCGCTTGATGCTTCATACAAATATAGAGTTTCACCCATTTTTTTGGCTGGTCAGGGTTGAAAGATCCTTCAGGTAGGTCTTCAGTTCCTCAAACGCTTTCTCATGTAATTCTCCCCACTGCACCATTCCTTTCTTACCCACACACCCCCTTCAATGTTTTGAAGAAAGGAAGTGCTCTTTGCTGTTCGTGACATGAAACGATTCTTAGCTGCCAACTTCCCATTTAGGCTCTGTACCTCCTTAACCGTGTTAGGCAATTTCACTTCCAAAATCGCATTTATCTTCTTGGGGTTTGGCTACAAACTTTCGTTCGAAACCATGTGCCCTAGGAACTTTCCTGCCCCCACTCCAAACTGGAACTTAGCTGGGTTTAGTTTCATTGCGGTCTCCATGAATTGCACTAAAGTCTCCTTGACATCCTACATGAACGTCTCATACTGACTGCTCTTTATCACTATGTTGTCCACATACATCTCCAGGTTCTTTCCAATATGTGGCTCCGGCGTTCCTCAAGCCGAAAGGCATCATCCGATAACCGAAGACTCATTTCTCCATAATTAAAGTAGTTTTTCGTACATCGCTCTCTAGCATAAGGATATGATGATACCCTTTATATGCATCGAGGAAACATTTAATTGGGTTTTTAGTAAGGGCGTCTACTTTCTGGTCAATGACTGGCAGCGGGTAGCAATCCTTGGGGCATGCCTTATTCAGGTCCGCGTAGTTTACACACATCCTCTAGTTGGCGTCAGTCTTTTTCACCAATACTGGGTTAGCTAGCCAGGTTGAGTAGATGATTTCTTTCAAGATCCTCACTGCGACCAGCTGGCTCACCTCCTTGTGGACTACTTCGTTTCTCTCCCTGGAAAGTAGTCTCCATTTTTGCTTGATCGGCTTATAAGAAGGGTCCACTTTCAGTTCGTGACAGCTAACATCTTTTGGTACACCTGTCATATCTTCCAGTTTCCAGGCGAAAGGCTCGCCCGTTCTCCTTCAGGACCTTTACCAACTCGATTTTCACTTCAGGCGAGAGAGAGGTTCCCACCTGTACTGACCAACTTCCATTTAGTTTTACTGTTTCAACTTCTATGATAAGTTTTGATGGGTTGTCCTTTCCCGTGATTAACCTGACATGCCTTTCTTTGTTGGCTTGTCCTTCATGGCTCCCGTTTCCATCTTCTTGTTTCCTCTTACTGAGTGCAATGTTGTGGCATTCTTTAGCTCTCTGGTGATCTTCTCTCACAGTGGATATTCCTCCTCTGGTTGGGAATTACAATAGGAGGTGTAGGGTTGACACTATGCCTTTAAGAAATGCCAACGCCGGCCTACCCAATATGAGGTTACATGGGTTGTTTGCCTTCACGACTATGAACTCCATGTCAACATTTTTACTTCTTTCACCTTCTCCCACCATCACCGAGAGGAGTATGGTGCCTTCCGGCCAGCAGGGTGTTCGTTCTGTCTGCAAAGTCCACCAGCAGGGTGTTCGTTCGTTCTTACTTCCTCTAAATATTCTCAAACAGCTTTTTGAAGGAGTGCTAGTAAATGAATTTCGCAGAGCTTCCACCATCTATATATGCACGATGAATCCTCTTATCCATCACCCAGATTGTTATCGCCATCGCATCCCCACTGATCGGCTTGTCCTGTATCAGATCGTTATCGTCAAAATTTATTGCTTTTTTTCGCTCCCAACTTGCTTTCCTCTGGCGTTGGTTGTGGTGTCTTTCTGAAACGTGCCTTTCACTGTGACTTAGTCTTTTATCATGCACTTCCACTTATGATGACATATATATCTGTCACCGTAGCTTCCTCTTGCTGCATTCCTCGCCTTTCTCATCCTTGGCCACCTTCTTTCCTTTGTCCCACATTCGTTCTCTGTCACGGCTCCTTGCTCTGCCCTGACCGTCTTTCTGTCTGCGAAATCCTCCATACTGATTCTTTCTCTGATAGGTGGCCTTGTTATGATCCTTTGTGCTTTTTTCCAGATACCCTAGCTCGCTGCTCTGCATGGAATCCTTAATATTGTGTTTCAAATGAATGTGGTTATTCGTATCATGTCCATGGTCATAATGGTACTCACAAAACTAGGACATATTTCTCTTGCTAGGCTCTTTTTCATCCTGAGCGATACGTCCATTATGTCTTTTCCCGCACATAGGGAAAAATCTATTTGGGTGTTTTGATTAGTGGGGAGAAGACCCTTTCCGACCTATTGAACCTTCTTGGCATCTGCTGGGTGCCTACTCGGGCATCCCCGGCTTTCCTAGGCTTTCCTTCTGAGCTCTCCCTGTCGGTCTTCCCCTGACTGTGACCTCATTATGCTTCCTACCTCCTTTTGTCAGCTAGGTCGGCCCTGTTGAAGTTTCCAACTCCCCTCATCAGTTTGTCAATTGTCGTAGGCTGGTCCAGGGTAATGTCCCTAAAAAACTCGTGCCTCGAACCATTTACAAACGTGTCAATAAGGAACTGTCTACTCCTCTTCTCTAACTGGTTTTCCTCGTCATTGAAACACTCCCAGTATATCAACAGTGTCTTTCCTGGCTACTGTCTGATGGCTAGCAACTCACACCTCGTCTTTTGGAACTTTTTCCTCTGCATGAAATGGGTCAGGAACTTTTGATCCAGCTGACTGAAGCTGTCGATTGTCCCATCTTCCAGGTTTCTAAACTATACCCTAGCCACTGCTGTCAGGGTGATTTCAAACACCTTGCACCACGTGGCTTGCGGTATCGAAAAAATAGCCATGTTGGTGCAGAACGTGTGCAAATGGTCCTCCGGGTCGGTCTCACCTCTATACTGCCCCAGGTTCATTGGTATTTTCAACTCTGGATCCACCATAAACATATGTATCCGCCTAGTGAATGACGAACCCCTAGTCTCCTTACTCGAACCTTTTTTTCCCTTTGTAGAGGCCTTTCCCCCGACTTGTTCCTTACCCCTTTGAAGTGTTACATAGCCCTCTCTCCACTCACAGTCTGTCACAGTTTCTCCACCTCCGGCTCATTCCTTTCTTCCAGAAGAGGTCATACTTTTCTCCTTCCTTGCTCTACTCCAAACTATCTGCAACCCCCTCTCCTTGACTGGGTGCTTCAATGTTACCTTTCTACTTTGGGAAGAGCTTCGTTGGGTGCAGATCGTGTCCTCTCCACCAGGATTGGCTATCCTCTATTTCTTTCAACCTCCCCATCATCTTCTTCTGGGATGCCACTATCATTTGAAGGGCATTCGAGTTGTTCGTAACCTCCTCTGTTGTGCAGAGTTGATGTCTCTCCCATGTTAGTGTCAGCATCGGGGTAGAATCCTCCTCGTGCGTCACGTCTTCCACTGTCACCTGGTTGTATAGGTTTTTAGGTATTCGTGCCTCCATTTTCTCCAAGCTGCGTGGATGCTGAAATTTGATGCGATCCCCACACAAGGCGCTAATGTTAAAGCCAGAATTTGTAATATGTTTATAGATGATCCACACCAGTCCAATATGCACCTGAATCTATAAGGCATCCAGACTGAGGTCAGGCAGGCAGACCCAGGGCCGTACCTGCTCCAATGCTCCGGTTAGCCATTATTGCCATGTAGAAGCGTCTTAAGGTAAATAGTGATCTGATAGTAAAATCTTACCTTGTCTCTGATTCTTTGCCTCGTTATATGGTGTTTGGTGGTTGATGAAGCTGGAGCTGTCCCATCAAGCTCACCAAAACCCCTTGCTTGTCTGCTATTGCACACCTGGGCCTAAAGGCATTTTCATTCCTTTAACATTTAATTGGGTTGTTAGGCCCATGCGTTATAATTTATCTTTGAATTCGAGCATGTTTAATTTCTTGTTTTGTATAGTATGCTATCCAAGTGAAAGATTTTTTTTATAGAGTTTCTGTGCTATTTTAGTGGTTAAGAAGGTTATGTAAAGGTTTACAAACTATTCCATAGTTCTTTATAAACCTTCTACAGTACCCTGTTAAACCATGGAAACCTCTTAACTCCTTGATATTTTTTGGTGTTGGCCTACCCAAAATGCAACTGGTCTTCTTGGGATCCATTTCAACACCTGATTGAGGGATTATATGCCCAAGGTAATCCATTTTCTGTTGTCCAAAAACACACTTGCTGGCTTTGGCATATAGCTGATGTGCTCTCATCAAGTTCAGTACTGAGAATGGTGACATAGAGAAACAACAGAGTGGCGATGAACTCAGCAATACCGGCCCTGTAGAAGGACCATGATGCCAATTCACAGGGCTCGAACAGAGGAGCTGGCGGCGGCTCCGTGTAGTCATCAGTCACTACCAGAATGTGAGGACTCAACTGTGTCTAAAATCAATCCGTATAAAATACAATTAGTTCCTAAGCTAACAAAATTATTACCAAATTTGTAAAACGATATTTCTTTATATCCTAAAGAATGAGAGAGCCATGGAAGGCGATGTGTCACCGTTGTGTTCGATCGCCACCGCCCCAAGCTGGATTGACCTAGGCAAATCATCCACTACAAACGGCGGTTTCTTCATTGAAATTCATAAAATTAAATATTAGAACCAGAAAAAAATCAAATTTATGAAACGTTGTGGATCGATTCATTTTTTACCTCTGAATACCTTGGGCTCTCTTGATCTGATGTCTCCGAAAAACAACCAGCAGCTAAGGATCTCCCTATCATCCTGGAGAGATGATTTCTCATGTCGAAAGACCCAACAAACAGGAAGCAAAGGTGGTGAGTTGCTCTGATGCGTAAAAGAAAAATGTCAGTTCTTTGATGAGACAAAAACGAACAAGGAATGTGGTGATATAATAAAACATAGGAGTAGAAATGAGGAGGATAAGGCAATTAGACAATTTATCCTGACTTTTAAGATTAGTTATACGTAATAAGTTTATCTTTATTAATTATTCTTGTAGTTGAAAATATATGAATGAGCAAGTTCTAAAATAAAAATAAAAAATTAGTGTAAAATGCATTTATGTCCCCGATTTCTTTATTTAGTACATATACATCTCTCAGTTTTTCAAAAGTGCATATATATCCCTCCCAGTTTTTCAAAAGTGCATATATATCCCTCCCAATTTTTCAAAAGTGCATATATATCCCTCCCAATTTTTTGAACGTGAATATATACCCCTGCCAATTTTTTAAAAAAATGCACTATACCCCTCCCAAATAGTTGGAAGTGAATATATACACGGCGGAGACCCTCGTTTGCATGACATATTAATTATCATTTAATGTTTTTTTTATTAGAAGACATTTAATTTTATCAATTTTTTTAACGTGTTAAAAAAATTAATCATACATTTTTTTGTTTATGTATTTGTTCACATTGAAAACTATTAGTTCATACTTCTATACATTTTGCAGTTTATATTTACAGTAGAGTGGTAGTTAAATTTGTAGATTAACCAAATCATGTAAGCTAGTACTGAAGCCTTGGAGTATACAAATAGTTTCTTAAAGTACTACTACGAATAAAAATACAAATGAAATATAATATTAACAACAAAGAGCAGTGCTCGGACTCGGAGGAGAAACCCTATGCTTATAAGTTTTCTGGGCGTGATGGATTGACACCCTTTAAATCCATATGCTCATCAATTACGTTTACTCGGTGGAGAAGAATCCGACAGAGAAAGAAGAAAGAAATGGGAGAACAATCTAGCAGAGAAAGAAGAAAGAGACGAGGGAGAGGAAAGAAAAGAAGAAAGAGATACGGGTATAAATGTAATTTGTTTCTTTTTAAAAATTTCCAGAATGGCAAAATGATATTTTCATTGAATTCGGGCATAATACTTACACTAACTATCTAGGGTTATATTTGCACTTTCAATTATCATATGAGTACTTATGTGAAATATGTATGTTTATAAAAATACTTTTCTCAAGGAGATACAGTATTAACAAAGGATCACTCAGAAATTTATAAGCAAATGAATAAAAAATGAAAAAAGATATAATATCAATAACAACCTATTATAATTTCGTGGGCAAGTGAATAATACAAGGAACTCTAAGTAGATGTTGTATCCTATGAAAGGGTGGCTATCCAAACTATTAATAGAATTCCGAGTAGAGGTGGAAGAAGATAAGGTTGACGACTCTGATAGTGGCAGAGTAAAGAATTCCTCGATAAATTTTTTGTAAGAATATAAAATTGATATAACACATACGCTAAATCTAACAAAGTTTTACAAAAAATTAAATATAATTTAATAGGTAAATGAATAAAAATAAAAAAGAGATAAAATTTTAACAACAAATATTTTAAAGTTTTATCGTTTATGAATATAAATATGAAAAGAGATATATATACTATTTACAACGGGTCACTCAGAAATATATATATATATATATAAAAGCAAGTGAATAAAACATAAAAATGGTATAATATCAAAAACAACCTCTTATAGTTTTGTGGGCAATTGAATAAAAATATATACGTGTATTAACAATCATAAAATAATTGTTTAGTTAGTATTTTTTTATAACCACTTTCCTTAATGCAAAAATATTGTAAAAAAAACTAAAATAAACCACGGAAGATCTGTTCACACTTTAATAAGCTAAACGAAACTTAAAATTTCATTAACGCGCGAAGATATGTTCACACCCAAAAGAACGACGGAAAGTTTTTTGAGCTCTGAATATTCTTCATACGTTCCTCACCTGTTTTTGCGCTCTGAATTTCACACCAGTTCATCGTTTGACATCATCGGCTCATCATCCGTTCATTGTCATCAGTGCGAATTTCATCATCTATTCAGTGTAAGATTCTTGCCCTCAGATTGTGTGGTCATCGATACGGACATTGTTCTGTTGTTAAATACCGTTTCAAGGTTCATGTGACCTAAGTGTTGGCTTCAACGGGTGCTCTGTGAAGGAAGGAATTGAAGAAGAAGGGGAGGAAGCACTTGGTAAGATTAGAATTGTGCTTGTTTCAGTATTTGTGATAGTTTTGAACTTTGAATTCACCAATTAATTTGTTTCTGAATTATGTTGTAACAAGTATTTGTGATAATCGTTTGTCACAAGTTTTGTGTAGAATAGTGTGGACTCATACACGGGTTTCCAGATGGACTTGGAGGTTGATGCACTTGGAATAACCCTCAACCTGTTCGATAAATTTTCTGAATGAAAACTGCTAGCTCTATGTGATTTTATTAATTTTTTTTGAAATTTAAATGTGCTTGCGATGCAACGGAGGAACTATTAGGCACAAAAGTGTCCCAAATTCCTAGGTTTCCCAGACATTTGCTTTTTGTTTATAAAAATTGGAGTACACCCCAAATCTTAAGCAACAGTAATACAGTACTATAGGCATTCAGCTAAGCTGTGAGTCGACATGCAGTAGCTTCAGTAGTACAGTACTCCGCCTCAATTGCAGGCCCGGTTCATTTTCTTTATCTTTGAAAATTTTAGAGTTTATGCACTAATATCTTCAAATCTGTTTGCCAATGGTTTGGTGGAATGTTAATGTTTTAGCGTTGAGGAAAACTAGATCGATGTTAATGTTTCATGGTTGCTCAAGAATCATTAGATTAGTGCATTAGATTGGTGTTTTAGGTTGTAGGCTCTTATGAGCTGTAATTCAGGTTACACTTGTTTGTGTGTGGTTCTTTCTATTATGCACTGCCTGTGTTCTTATTATACTCATTTAAAAAGAGTGAATTGGCATCTGATTGCATTGTTTTCTGATATTTCTTTATGAATGACCAGGCATTCCGTTCGCGCAGAGGAATAGCATACTTCATCGACAAAGTGTGAGCATCTTTTTCGTCTTTTGATAATTTCCGAGCATCCTAATTTAAGTGTTGGTTGTTTGTCATTTGAGTAAGCATTTGATGTGATTGTCATTAGAGCAAGATTAATTATACATATATAGTAGAGTTAATCAGTAATGCTACTTGGAAAAGTAATGAATGTTTTTCTTGCAAGGGAAGCTATCCTACAACAGGCTCACGTGAGAAGGGAATAGTCAGAGTGGTTTAGTGAGGTAACTATGGCCTAATTAGGTTATCAAAATCAGATTTTAATGATTTTAGCTTGATATCACTACTGCTGCATTAGAATTGATTTGATGTACAAAGTAAATTTTGCATCTATTGAATCATTTATAACTCCTCAACTGAAGTTGATCTTCACTATTTTACATATGGTCTTTAAGGTGTTTAGTGTGGACGGTTCCCAAATCCGGTTAGATAATGATTAGCATCACTTTAATAATGAAATATATGTTTGAAGATAATAATCACTTGTTCTATTTGCTATACCAATGTAGAACTTGTTTTCCCATCTGAAACTTCTACCGCTGCAATAGTTTGGATCCGTAAATATTTGTGTGTGGTGAGCTTAAGCATGCATTTTCTTTGACATTTGATAGTTCAGAAATTTCCTAATGTTTAACGTTCTGTCTTTTCCCATGTGTTTTGTTGTGACACTTTTTTGTACTCTTAATTAGCTTTTTTGGAACGTTATAGACACATAAAACTTCTTGAGTAGCTTTCTCATGTGGATTATAGACACATAAAAGTGTCGAAGCCCTCCAGTGTTTTTTTTCCCGCTTTCCTGATTATCTTTACCTTAGTAGAAGTTTGCAAACAATGCATGTATCTTTGAAATGGCCGTTATAGTGTGTAATAGCTGGCCATGTATGTTGGAGCATTGATATAAGGACATGGTTTATAAAGATTAGTTTCCCTGCAGTAGACAACCACGGGTTCTTCTAGTTGGGTAGTCTACAATTTTTTTGTTCTGTAAAATTGGGTTAAACTGGTTGTTTGTCTTCCTCCCTTTGAAAAGATCAAATCCTAACTAGGTGAAGGGCATGTGGCCCTGTTCAATTCCTGTCATCTGCCTAATCTATTTAATTTTCCCTTGACTCATGTGTCTTCCATGGTAAAAGAAGCTTTTAGAAAAGTTTACTTTTGGTCCCATCACTTTCCTGAACCAATTTAGGAAGATTTTTAGGTTTCTGAAACCAAATTGAAATGTGTGGAGGGAATGGAGTGAAAAGAGTAAGGTTTTTAATGAGTGGTTGGTGAAAGAGTTAAGCAATGGCAGTTTAAGTTAGTTAAATAGCAGGTTAAGTTAGTTAGCTCTCTTTAATTAGTTAGCTTTCAGTTAGTTAGTTTTTGTGCATTTTTTCTTTGTATATAAATAGCAGCATTTTGTACAGATGAGAGTGTGATGAATATACAGAAAATCTCTTCTCAACTTCCTCTCTGAGATAATTGATTTCTTGATTGTGTGTTACTGTGTGTTCATGGAGATCATGAGTTCTTCATGATTATGAACTTTTACACATATCACTACGCAAACAGAGATGTTCTACAACTTATGTTCTCCAAAAAATGTAATCCCTTGAAAAAACACAAATCAACGCATCCAAATAACCGTTATACAAGAACACAAATAAAATAACGAAAACACAATTTGTACAAGTACAACCAGACCGAGAATAATATATCGAATCGAACAACTAAATCGATTTAATATCATGAATAAAACGATCTGCTCAATTAGGTCAAAAAAGTAAAACTAATGTATAGAGAGAATTTTCACACTTATTCAATAACATAAATATTCAAAATAAATATTAATTATAATATACTTTTTTCCCCACTTTCCCATAATGGGAAGATGGAGAAAAGAAGATTGAAAAATAAAGTTGGATTTTCGTAGAAAGAGAAGGAGATACTGCATCAGCAGAAGGGTTATAAACGGAAACAATGGTGACATTAATCTAACATACCTCCCATGTATTATTTGAATCTTCATCATTAATCTTTTTAATAAACGCATTCAAGGTTGCATCTCTAAATTTCTTGTCTGACCTAGTCATATGACCTATCATATCACTTAGATGATCACGAACCTAACCTCTGAATGTTTTATCAACCCATGGAGTCTCATTCTACCAAGGAATCACACCTTTTTTATAGAAAAATTTATATGTGGAGGTTTTGTACTTTGGATGTGAGAGCACAATCAAATTTTAACAAGTGTTATATTTAAGTGGAGAAAAATAAGGATATATTTAATTATAATTTTTAATTAACATTTGTTAAAATCGGTTTGTTCCATCATCCCCCACTTACAAAATTCCCCCATATAAAATTTTATTAATTTTTTTTGCAATTTGCAATTCTCTTTTTCTTATTTACAACTTCTATGTTTATTTATCGTTTTCATTCATTCCTTCAACCATTTGAGTCAGTACCAAATTTTGGTTCATATGGTTTAATTAATCAAATACTCCGTTACATCTCACCTTCCCCTGCTTCACCATCTTCTTCTTTATAACCAAATAAGATATTGACATTGTACCAAGTCTTTTATGTCTTTTTTTTTTCTCCAGAAGCTGTAATCAACTCCCCCATTCTCACATAGTCTCACGGGAAGAGTATTATTTCTTAAACCAATTTTATTTCTAGTAAAGAGTCATATTTTTAAAACAATGCAAATATTTATTATTACATGTGATTGAAATCTACAAATTAATGTTTTAAGTTCTTTATATTTTATTTGAACTTTAAAGTACATTTTATGTTCTTTTTGTATTTATATTAATCTTAAACGGAAAAAAGTAAATTGAGAAATAAACCATCATCTCACGAACAAAATTATAATATATCAATATATTTGCATCTATTAGGGGAAATTGGATTATGAGCAAGAAATAGAGAACTAAAACTATCACAAAGTAACACAAGAAGCACATGTATACAAAAATCCCGAAAAAAATTCTTCATCCAAACAAATTCATATGCAGCATTTGCCATAGAATGATATTATGATTCCTAGCTAGAATGAGAAACCATGGGTTGCTTCAACACTCTAAGATAACAAATTACCATCAAGAAAAATAGTGTAACCATAAGCAGACTTACGAGTCTCCACACAACGAGTCTAATCGACATATAAATAACTAAGAACTACAAAAGCGGACAGATCACACAAAAACATAGACCAAAGTGAAGAGTACCAGAAATGTAGCGCATAATCCGAGTAACAATGTTGAAAAGGCCATCAGTAGGAGCCTATATAAATTGACTTACCTTATTGACTGCATAAGACAAGTTGGGACGTGTGATCGTCAAATACTTGAGAGCGCCAACCAAAGAGCAATAAAGAATAGGAAGGCGTATGGTAGAGCTAAGAAAATGGAAGTACACCACAAAATTTTTGGAAATGGGTATTGCATCCATCATACTAGCACGAAGAAGAATGTCCTTCGCATATCTATCCGGGAAAAGGAATAAGCCATCTAAAATAGAAACAACCTCTAAACCCAAAAAATTATGCAACGTACCTGAATCAGTGATCCTAACTCATGATTCACTCGCACGGTGAATTTACGAGTAAAAGCTCTATCAATTCTAATGATATTGATATTATAAACATAAAACCAACAATATAGCAAGGAGTTGCCCTCTCAAACACAAACAACGACATGTAAGCAAAACTACACATGCCAAGGCTAAAGAGATATGAACTCGGGCACCAAAACCAATCACGAAGAGGTTGTTTCAGACCATAAAAAGCCTTGCATAGATAAAAGACATGATCAGGCTGCATGGGAACTCTATAGCAGAAAAGTTGCTCCATGTAAACGGGTGAATCAAGAAAACCATTCAGAAAAGAATTTGTGTTATCCAACTGAAGCAAATGACACTTTTAAATGACAACAAGAGATAAGAATGTACAAAACATGGAAGCTCTAACCACTGGACTGAAGTTATGATTATTACCAAACCCGGGAAGCTATGAAAAACTTAAGGAATCAAAACATTCCTTATGAAGATCAATTGAACCATCTGCACGAAACTTAAACTGAAAAACACATTTCGAACAAACACATTGGCATTGGAGGGACGTGAAACCAGGTCTCAAGTCTATTGAGAATAAAGAGGTGTCATTTCAGAATCCGTGGTAGCAAACTAGTTATGATCCTTGACTGCTGAATGATAATTATTGGGATCTATCTGAATAAATATAGCACTAAAAATATCAAAAATCTCATAATCCAGATATTCTTTGGGCTTGACAAATCCTATCTCAGAATGAGTACTCATATGATGATGAGAAATATGCTGAGGAGATGAAGCAACATTGTTAGAAGTAGCAATAGGCGACATACCGGCGAACACAGATGACACAAACAAGGTGGCCGATAGTGAAGACTACGACGATGCTGGTGGTGTTGGGAAGTGCGTGAAACTCAAGTAATAGTGGTGTCAAGTGAGGCAACGATGATGTGTGAAAAACACCAGCAATGGTGCACGACACGATCGATATAGGTGAAGTTGACAAGTAGGGAGAAGTTGCAGTGGATCGACTGAAAACATCTGAATTAGAATCATCGACAAGTACAATGTGATTTGAAAATGGTGAAGGCTGCTAAAAAACTTCCGAAGGGACAAATGTGGGTTCCAAAAATGCCGACACATCAAAGCAGAAGGTGCAGTAGACGTCTCAAGGAGAGCAAAAGGAAAGAAGGATTCATCAACTACAAAATGATGAGTTATAGAATTTTTCTTGGGATCAAAGAAATGATAAACCATATACCGAGATCTAAAATCCAAGAAAATGCATGGAAAACTACGTGGCACATATACGAAAAAAATATGACCGCCTAAAGGATGAAAATTGGAGTAATCAAGCGTAGAGCAAAAAATAACAACGAGAGGAGGCTGACCAGCGACACTAGAGTAGAAAGACGATTAATACTAATAGAAAAATTACAAAAGGCATTGCACCAGAAAGAATGATCTGAACCTGAAGATGATTCCCTAGAGAATTATGGTAAAACTGGAGATCTGGAAGGTTGTGTGTAGCGCATATTTGGAAGTCTTGTGAAACGAATAAGAGATTGACAACCGGTGATTGATGCTCAGTGAAAACCGTTGGACACTAGGCCAGAGCACAACAATGATGCTGGCAGAGCACGACAATGGAAATAACAAGACTAGCGGTGGTAAATTTTTGGAAAATGAAGGGGCTGATCGAAAGTTTTAGAGTTTAGGTATTGATAAAAATTCAGGAACTAGAGATTTTTTTTGATACCATGATAGAATGTAAAATCCACACTGATAGTTGTTGTGTGTATTGATATTTATAGATAAGTAATAAGGGTATCATAATCATACAAGGAATACAATATTACAATCATAGAAGGATTAGGAATACTTTCCTTGTCCTGTTTCTATACTATTAGTTTTGATGCTCAAGTTAGCCAGATTGGATATTATCTGAATAATATTGATGATTTTTTAAAAAAGGATAGTGCATTCTTTTTATAGAGATTTCTAGGACCGGAGGCTGCGCCCTGTCTACTGCATGCCTGGGAGAGACGTGCACGCCATGAAATGTCAAGAGGCGTGCACCTACACTTTTCCCGCGACCACTTGACGTTCTTCATCCTCCTACCATTAAATCCTCTTTGTCACATGATTTCTCATAATTAATAATAGACGGCTGAGATTATTCCATGTGAAGGTGCGGGACCTCACACCTTATTATGTCCATCTAAGTCCTATTATCGAAGGGAAAAGAAGTGGGTTGGACTTAAGCATCTTTAAAAATAACATTTCTTTGGTTTTTAATCATAACATAATAATAATCATACCTCCGTCGCACATTCGGCTGTGGCAGGCATCCCTGGCGGATATGATTTATCCCGTAAAGTCGAGTTAGGACGACATGGAGATAGTTGTTGCTCTTTGTTTTTCCCTTTTCCTCTGAGTTTTGTTTTATTGTACTTCTGTATGATCGTGTGTTATCATTCTGATGGTGTGTTGTATACTTATTGCAAAAAAGAAATGTTTGCATGAAGGTTTGTTCTAAACTTTCTATAACTCATTTTTCATAATCAACTTCTCTTTCTACCGTTTATGTAGTCTTGTTTTTGTATTTTCATTGTTAAGCGGTTTTTTTTAAATAATTTTAGTGCCATTGTGCTATGGTCTTATTATCGGATGACCATCGATTGTCAACTTTTTTACGGTCTCAGGTGCCATTAAAATAAATGATCTTATTTGCTCTCTGTGTTTAGACAGATCAACTTTGGACATATGCATAGTTTACCTAAGAGTGTTCAAAATTGAAAATGAACTTTTCTCATTTATATCCAATCAATATAAATACAAAAGAGGCTTCATTTTCCAAAAAAAAAACTTCATAAATATAACAAAAGGAAGCACTACTAGTATGAGTTAAAACCTGACGAGATATACATAGAGACGCTTAGGGACGCTTGTCCTTGCACTGCACCTTTCCTTGTCCTATTTTTGGGTGTCCTCGTCATGTCCTTCACCATTAACGTATTTATTGTAACTCTTGGCTTCCTTCGTGAAGTGAGCCAACTGGACACTCATAACATATGCTTCTACTGCCTTCTTGATGTGATGAGAGTTGTTGATCGTCATGGTATTTAAAAATACAACATTTCTTCAAGTTTGAATATCATAGTGTGAATCAATTTGTCATTGCATAAGATGCTCTTTTCCAACGTTAAGACAAAAATTTCCTTGGAAATACTTGTCAAAGGAGTGGACTTCATTTCTTATCTTTCCCGGTGTGGGTCTACTCGCTCGTGGACAAGTTTTCTTTCTTCACGAGTTTCCACTTGACTAGGCTAATCTATAAATCTTTCCTAAAAGTCTGCATAAACTCAGTGTAAAACTTGTGCTCCAAGTCGTCGAAGTATTTGACATTCCCATGTGGTAAGCTTTTGAACCACAATCGTGCCTTACGGAGTAGCTTCAAAGTCTTTGAAAAAATATCGCCAGAGGACGGGTTATGTACACATGTTCACGACTGACGTGTGAAGGTGATCATCCAGGATATGTTGTCCCATTGTACATCCAGATATTCAGAGGGATATTGAGCTTTGGTGAGGATGTGTATTCTACTATTTGGGGGATACACGATGAACCTGTTTTTTCCTTATGGAATAAGCCCCCCACCGTGGAGAGGTGCTCCCAAACCGGCCTTCTCAGGATGAAAGTCAATTCACAAGTATATGACTTGTCTAAATCCCATTTCTGAATTGTTGCCCTTGATCTACTGTTTATCTTTTCTGATTCAGAATCATCAAATGCGGTCCTCCCATTTTCTTCTTTGAGAGGGCCGACCGAAATATTTCTTTCTTCGTTATCACAGGGGCAACCAAATAACTTTGTCAGCATAACTCAAAGAGCTTGCGGGCTGAGGCGACCTTCTATCCTCTCTGGGTGAATACATATTTGTTGAACTTGCATAATTTTTTTGCTTCCTCGTGTATCATCTGTAGAAAACTATGAATGGGAGCTACCAATTCAGACCATATTGAAAAGGTTTCTAAGACACAACATAGAAAAATTATAATATTAAGAAACGAGGTCCAAGAATGAAGATGGGGTAGAATTACTGAATGAATACGAGATGCGGCTAATACCCGAGGCATAAAAGAAGCATTTTCTACGGGATCCGGAAACCACCAGCCACCCCAACCTAATTCATGATAAGCCCATCAACTTCCTGGCAAAATGCCTACGGTTGAAAATTACCGACATGTCAAGATCCAAATTCTAATTGGTTCCCGGTCTTGGTTAGAACCATTGTGTTCGCGTCGGCGGTCCAACAAAGAGGCGAAGTAGTGGTATCTTTCTTTCCATCTCCTATCTTCCTCGGTCGTCGGCGGAGTTGATGAGCCAACGGTGAGTGAAGTTGGGTTTACCAGTGACGTTCCTTCTTCTGCCATGGCGGGACCACTGGTGGATTCTTACAAATGGTGCCAATGATAATGCCTCGATGAGACCTCTTCAGATGACCGACTTG
>JAULKM010121411.1:4343-20920 GCA_032355605.1 Rubia tinctorum | reverse complement strand
AATTGGATCACCACCCCGGTTTTATGCAAAGTACCCAAATTGAGGCTTTCATACAAAGAGTAAGGAATCACATTTATATAGCACGGGTGTGTACCATAAACTAGGAACTAAAAAATACCCCGCCAAGAAAAAACATTAGAACAAGGATTAGATATACACAGATTACTATCAAAAAGGCTGAAAGCAAAACCCAACTCAAACAAACAAAAACAACACTAACTACTTAACTAACAAGCTATGCAAGTTAACAATTAAACCTTTAGACTAGCATCCCCGGCAGCGGAGGCAAAATTTTACCCTCCTTTCCTCGGAGTCTGAAACTCGAAGAGAGGCATGATTATGGTCAAATATAAGAATTTAGATTTTATCTCCAGTTCCTACTACTACACTACCGATAGGGTAGATAGTGGCAAGACCGAGGTCGTCCACAGAGATGCTAGGAATCTAAAAGTTAACTAAGCGCAGCCACAATAGGGTCGTCAATTCGGTCACGTGTTGTGAATAACTTGTGTTACAAAAAAAGGTTTTTGGGGGTTTTATCTAAAAACTACGAACACAAGAGAGTAAAACTATATATCACTAGCACTTGGTGAATGTTTGCATAACATGACAAGTAATATGTTTTTATCCTTAATGCAATCACATTCAAGACATATGAACCAATTGATTTGTCCAATTTATACGGTTCTTTTGGGACTTTTGAGGATTTTACTTTTGTACACTTTTGTTCCCTAGATGTGGCATTCTTCCTTGAAATTCTCTAAGAATAGTTAAGAGCGACTTTGCACTTTTATTACTTTTCTAGGGGATTTTGTGTGATAAGGCAAATGTTAGAAGACTTCGAAGACTATTTTTGAAGATTTTAAGAAATTATTTTGTGCTTTGAAAACTAGAGGGATTAAACAAAAGTGATGTGAAGAGGAGGACTTGAGACAAAAAGAAGAAAGTAATCAAGATGATGAATTTAGTCTCGGTTGCGACTCGTGAGAAATGTGTCGCGAGTCGCGAGAAATGTGTCGCGAGTCGTGATGGGCGTCTGGCCAGAACTCCTCCTTCTTTTTTTTACTATAAATACCAAATCTTGTCCTCTCTCTTCACATTATTCTTCTTCCTGCACAATTTTGGGCTTCAAACCCTAGTTTTCTTCTCCTCTTCTTAGGTTAGTTATGTGTTTTCAATATATAGGTTAGCAATCTCCTTGGGAGCAATAGATTGAAGCTTCCAAACTAATGTAGTAAGAACATATATTTTAATTTGTTTTTAAGAATTTGTTATTTATAATTTATTATGTTCCTGATGTTGAGTTTTAATTCATTTATGCTATGGGTTGTTTGAGAATATGACGTGTTTGTATGATTAAGTGTCAGGTTGTAAGGAAAGTGTGCAATTTCTTAGCTCTTTGACATGAAAATCCAAGAACATGGAATTAGAACTTCTTGTTGTGTAATGTGATGTTAATCTTGCTAGATGAGTATGTTAATTATCATATTTTTTATGAGGTAGCAATAAAAGGTTGAAACTTGAATGTTGATATTTCTAGGTTAAACCTAATGAATGATTTGTTTGGTTTAATGGCTAGGAATTTGGTGGAATGCTTGTAGTTGTTATTAAATATATGGTTCTTATTATATAATGTCATTGATGAAATATCTTTATGGTCGTTGAACGCCTAAAGTGATCATTAATGAGGTTTGCAAATGGTCGTTGAATGTCTTTGTGAATTACTATTAAGAAGAAATGAATATTGATCTTCAAAATGGAAGTGATAGCATTCCCCATATGTGATGAATGTGATAGAATGAGTTAATGGTTTTGTGATCTATAAGAGGTTTGGAAGTGGAGATCAATTGCCCCTAAGGCTTTGTCTTTTGTATTTTTTATCCCTTTTAATTAGTTTGTTACATGATTAGCATAGTTACTTGACTTTGCTAGTTGTCTTATCTTTCAATTCATAACTTAGAAAAACCAACCAAAAACCTCTCTTTTTATAAGTATATATGTATATATATCCAGGATTATATCCACCCTTATATGCATGAATCCTTAGGAAAATTCCTCTTTTCTTCGTGGACGACCCCAATTTGCCATTATCTACTTAATTGTATATATAAAGAATTTATGGCTTATAAACTGTATTTTTGAGAATTACGGTGACGACCTCCCAAATTTTGGCGCCGCTTCCAGGGACGATGCGTTTATTTTTAAGGGTTTGGGCATATTATGTTTAAATATTTGCTAGGTGTTTTTATTTTCCTTTTCTGTTTTAGCTATTTTTGTTCGGAGTATATATTGCTTGATTTCTTGGTGAATTTTATCGAGAATTCTAGCAATATCATTCCGAATTTTTGAAGAAAAAAACACATCACCTTGATGGAACTCATGATGAGAAAAGAGGCTCAACGAGCAAGGTTTTGTAGGATTTGTCATTCCGACCATCCTACCTAGTCGTGCTACATGTTGAGGGATAGACACTATGAGGAGGAAAGAACCGTTGGTTTTCAAAATCAATGGTATTATAAAGAGTGCTATCGTGAGGATAAAGTTGATAGTTTTCAAGGGCAAGAAGCTGAAGAATGGTATCTGTACTACGATTATTATATTCGGGAGTTGAGGGTAATCCATATTTGTGGTATGAGAATGAGCCATAAAACCAACCCTACGTGCAATATGGTTATCCCCTACCACCTTCCACCGTACCCCAAAACCAAGCCCAAGAAAAAGGTTTATGTTTGATAAAAATGCGAAAATCGTGGATGCATTAACAAAATTGACCAAGTTAGGCAAGATTAATGAGGAAACAAAAGCTTCAACTTCATTAAGATATAAGGCTTCGGAGGGGCATGTGAGTGACATGATAGATGTGGCGGTTCGAATGGAACCTTGTTATTCTAAAGATACACCATCCCAAGTTGAACTTGAAGATACAATGAGTGAGGTCACCTAGATGGATCAGTTCCAGTTTGAAGGGGATGAAGAGTTGGTTGTTGAAAACAAAGAAGTTAAGGAAGACGTAATTGTGCTACATCCATTGCCATCATCATACATACCCCCACCTAGTGAACCGACTCCACCATTTTTAGAATTTTTGAAGGAGATAAGACAAGAGACAAAGAACTAGACCAAGCCTTCTAACCACCCCACTCATTTAATCCCAACTCCACTTCCATAAAACTTTCCTCTTAAACATGTTGTACTCCTACCTCTCTACTTTTGGATGCTCATGGTGAAGGGGTTCAAACCTTCACCATATGGATAATATTATGGTCATGCCGATAACCATTAACATACAAATCTATGTCGTACCAACGACGTAAATAAATTTGGGTTTTATTTTGGTTTTTAGTTATTTTATCTAGTTCTTTTCAAGGTATGTTTCCATATTTTTGTAGCAAAGTTAAATGCATTGCATTGGAGAAGATAAAGGAATGAGATTTATGGGAAAGGGGATAAACCTTGAAAGTTGGTAAGAAATTTCTTCCTAACACTAGGAAATCCTGTCTGTTGCGAGTCGCCTCAGAGATGTCACGAGTCGCAAAGAATAGGGGAATTTTAAAAACTCCCAGTCCAAGTTATTCACAAATCATGATCATGGGTTGGCGAGTCACGACCAAAATCAGAAGTTTTTAAGCAAAATGTGAACTCCTAGTTACATGATATCGCAAATCGCTAAAACACTACCGTGAGCCGCGATGGTAGTGTAAGATTAGATAAGCAAATATTCATTCAAGAATACTTCTTGATGAATTCGGCCATATAGTAATTTATTTTTAGTATTCTAGTTAGATATGGTTTTAGTTTGTTTAAGCTGACATAATTCTATTTAGTTTCTGACAAAAATTACCAAATCCCATTCTGATTGGAACTATGGTTTGGCCGATGTAAACCCTAAAAAAAGTGAGGGTTGGTCGAGTTTTTTATACACAATATTATCAATCATATATTCAAAATTTTGAGTTTATGCTCTTTTCTTGCAAGCATTCTTCATTGTTGCTTAATTCTGCGGGTTAATTATATATCAACCTTTGATTTATGTGCTAATCCCATGGGTTAGTTAGTGTCATAAATCTCGAGTTGCTCATAATCCCGAGGGTTAATTGTGAACAATTTGTGCGGCTATACTAGGGTTTGTGAAATCTGTCATTTAGTTAAAAATCTAAAATTCCACAATTCATAGTCTTCGCAATGAGATTTATATTAATGTAACTATTCTTGCTCTCCTTCCTCCTCGGCTGCAGGCTGATGGAGGGCCAAAAATTTTGTACATCCAATCTAGCAAGATCCTCCTTGTAACCAGTGACATCAGTATATAACTTACATCCAAATTCTTGAGCCATCTCTGTAAGAGATATAGATCTAGCCATGTCCCCCGGGTGGAACCTCACTAGCTTCCCTATAAACCTGTTACGATCTCGCGTCAGAGTCGTGAGATACTCCAAAGTGTATCTAGTGTAGTTGGGGGTTGACATGGTTCTAAACTCCTTGAGACCTATCTTCCTCATGAGTATCCTGACTGTTTTGTAGATTTTGGGGTCTTCGAGGGTCCTCTCATCTACAATCTTAGTGTCTAAGATGAACGTCTAACAGGACAGTCCCATCATGCCTAGTGCATTAGAAGGAGTGTAGTCAACCCTATAAAAGGCATACTAGGCTCACCCCTCTGTCTACGTGGCATGATGAAAATACAGGACAACAAAGGCTCTAACAATAATAATATCCAACAATCCCCAACCAACTAAACCAAAATTACAAATTCTCTCACATTCCTAAACATGCAGATACCCAAACCTCCAAAAATTAAAAAAAAATCTCTTATAATGAATCAGTTGAGTATCTCGAGGTGAAGATCAGGTTGAATTTTTGTGGATTTGTGCTTGGGGAGAGTGTGGGACTCCTCTTAGACCAAATTGCAGCAATCCTTGACACCCGTAACGAATCAAAATTCATTTCTTTTGGAGAAAACTTGAATGAAAGGCGAACTGAATTTCTAAAAATCTTAGTTAAATATTGATTTTTTAGAAGCAATAATCACAGGGTTTTGTTGGGCTCCGAAAACGATGGCTTTGAGAAAATTTGGAGAAAATTGAACAAGAATTGAAGGAGTTATGGCTAAAAATCATATTTGGAAGAAGAAGGGGGTCAGCTCGGGTCTGGTAGAAAAAGAAGGAGATGATGAAATGATGAATCGGGATGAAGATTTATAGAAGGCTATTAGAATTTTATTGGGTGGCTTAATTGGCACGATGATGTTTCTGAGGCAAGGCTCGTGTTGGCCTTGTCAGTCTCATGTTGTGCCTTATGATTCGCGTAACCGGCCTCGTGCTGCACTACAAACCTTGTGTCACTGGCCACATATTGTGCCATAGGCTTCATGCTGGGATAGTCTGGCACGATCGTGCTAGGATACCTTGGCACCAGATTGTCCAGCTCCTTCATTTCCAATTTGTCGCAACACTCATACATCCAAAAACACAAAAACCGAAAGTAGCATTGTTCTTGCCAAAATCTAATAACTAATAATCCCTAAAAATACCACCAAAAATCAAAAACATTCCCAATGATTCACAAAAAAAAATTCAAAAGCTACTAGTACAACCTAAAAACATTGTTTCTTTAGTGTCTTCCTCACGACTTATTATTTCATGCCCTTTTGAAAACTCATAAAGTGGTTTAATGGGTCACCAGAATCACCATCCCTGACACCACTATTGGTTACGTCCCTATGGATGGGTCTCCACATTACCTTCAGTTTGCCCTTCACCCTGGGAGAAACGTACCAAACACATCCACTTTTCATAATAGTAGATTCATTTTTGTTAACTTTGGGAGTAGGAAGGTGATTAGGAATTGTTAATTCCTTAACCCGTTTCCTTCCCCGATGCACATTAGTGTTTGAAATTGGAAGCGAAGCATCTTTAATCACACTTGGACAAACGTACTTATCAACAATTTCATCATCACAAGGTTCATTCAAGCAAGATAGAACATGTAAGGTCTCTATACTTGGCACTACCTCATACATTAAAATCATGTTACATAATAGAAAGTTTATTACGAAAAGTGTTGGTAGGATGATCAAGGAAACATATGCCACAAACCTTGACTTGATGAATTCTCCCTTTCATAAATTCCTTCATCATAGAAGCAAGCGTCTAGACTTGATAAGCTAATTTGGGAGAATGAGATGGCTCGTCACACATCTTCACTTAGGATCTAGTAACAAATTTCCGTGTATCATTGACCATTTCCTCAAAAAAGTGCTATTGCTTCTCTCTTACTTATGTTGGCAATCTGACCATCACATGCAGTGTTCACCATTCTCATGTCTTCGTCACAGAGCCTTTCAAAGAAATAATATACACGGTAGCCGTCCTTGAATGGATGATAAAGACAACTCACCAACAACCTCTTGAATCTCTCCCAATACTCATAAAGGGACTCATTTTACATTTGGGATATGTTGGAAACCTATTTCTTGAGAAATGTGGACTTGAAAGCCCGAAAGTACTTTTCAAGGAACCTCTGCTTCATGGATATCCAAGAAGTATGAATCCAAATGGAATATTATATAGCCAATCCTTGGCCTTGTCTCGCAGCGACAAAGGAAAGGATCTCAAGTTGTATTCTTCATCTGAAACTCCCAGCGGCTTCATATTGGTGCACACTAGGTGAAACTCCAACAAGTGCTTGTTCGGGTCTTCACCGGCCATCCAATAGAAAGTTGACAAACAATAGATCATGGCACTCTGGAGCTCAAAAGTCACATTTATCTAAGAGTACATATATGTGTAAATTTTTCCTTTATATATGAATATGAGACCACGAGCACATTAGGGTGTCCTCAAGATATGTTTTTCTGATACCGCTATCAAATTACAACCCATTTTTATCAATGGATACAAAATACCCTTGCTTTATCACTTGGTGCAACAACAAGCATCAGCTTAACGCATGGAGATGGTGATTTAATAGCACTGGTGTCAAGGTGGCTTTGTTACCTATTCCATTAGGAATCGCATTTGGTGGAAAGATGAGAAGACAATACATAGGGGTTGATTCTTCAAGTTGGGAGCCATAAAGTCCCTAAGAGTGTGATTGTTTTCCGCCATAACTATGCTTCCAGGGAACCCCTACTCTATATCTCCTCCTCCTTCTTCTCCAATTTTCTGCGTTTTCCATTAGATAGTGTAGAGTTCCTTAGATCGTAACATGGGTGTGTACCATAAACTAGGAACTAAACAATACCCAGCTAAAAAGAAACACTGGCACAAGGATTAGAAGTATACAAATTACTATCATAAAAGCTGAACAGCAAAACCCAACTCAAACGAACAAAAACAACACTAACTACTCAACTAAATAAGCTATGCTAGTTAACAATTAAACCTTTAGACTAGCATCCCCGGCAATGGAGCCAAAATTTTACCCTCCTGTCCTCATTGTCGTTAAACTAGGGGAGAGGCTTGATTAAGGTCAAATATATGAATTTATATTTTGTCTCTGTTTCCTACTACTACACTGTCATAAGGTAGATATTGGCAAGACCGAGGTCGTCCACAGAGATGCTAAGAATCTAAAAGTTAACTAAGTGCAACCACAATGTGGTCATCAATCTGGTCACATGTCAGGAATAACTAGTGTTATAAAAAATGGGTTTTAGGGGTTTTATCTAACTACGAACATATAAAAGCACAAGAGAGTAAAACTATATATCACTAGGATTTGGGGAATATTTGCATAACATAACAAGTAATTTTTTTATCCTTAATTCAATCACATTCAAGACATATGAACCTATTGATTTGTCCAATTCATACGGTCATTTTGGGAGTTTTTGGATGCACTCATGCACACTTTTGTGCTCCAGATGTGGCATTTTTCCTTGAAATTCTCTAAGAATAGTTAAGAGCGACTTTGCACTTTTATTACTTTTCTAGGGGATTTTATGTGACAAGGCAAATGTTGGAAGACCTCGAAGATTATATATGAAGATTTGAAGACCTTATTTTGAGCTTT
Source organism: Rubia tinctorum (assembly GCA_032355605.1). NCBI lineage: Eukaryota > Viridiplantae > Streptophyta > Magnoliopsida > Gentianales > Rubiaceae > Rubia > Rubia tinctorum. The sequence continues at coordinate 12,907 of JAULKM010121411.1, read as the reverse complement.
GAAGACTAGAGGGGTTAAAGAAAAGTGATGTTATGAGGTGGACTTGGACAAAAAGAAGAAAGAAATCAAAATGCTGAATTTTGGCTCGGTCACGACTCGTGAGGAATGTGTCGCGAGTCGCGATGGACAGATAGCCAGAAATATTCCTTCTTTTTGTATTATAAATACCAAACCTTATCCTCTCTCTTCAAATTATTCTTCTTCCTGCACGATTCTAGGCTTAAACCCCTAGTTTTCTTCTTCTCTTCTTAGGTTAGTTATGTGTTTTCAATATATAGGCCAGTAATCTCCTTGTGAGCATTAGATTGAAGCTTCCAAACTAATGTATTAAGAACCTCTATTTCACTCTTTCTTTAAGCATTTGTTATTTGTTATTTATCATTTATTGTGTTCTGGATGTTGAGTTTTGCTTCATTTATGCTATGGGTTATTTGAGAATTTGACGTGTTTAGGGTGTCAGGAAAGTGTGCAATTTCTTAGCTCATTGACTTGAAAATCCTAGAACATGGAATTATACTTCTTGTTGTGTAATGTGATGTTAATCTTGCTAGTTAAGTATGTTAATGTGGATTCTTATCATATTTTTCATGAGGTAGCAATAAAAGGTTAAATCTTGAATGTTGATCTTTGTAGATTAAACCTAATGAATGCTTTGTTTGGTTAAAGGGCTGGGCATTTGGTAGAATGCTTTTAGTTGTTATCAAATCTATGGTTCTTCTTATATAATCCCATTGATGAAATATCCTTATAGTCGTTGAATGTTTAAAGTGATCATTAAAGAGGTTTGAAAATGGTCGTTGAACGTCTTTGTGAATTACTATTAAGAAGAAATAAATTTTGATCTTCGAAATGGAAGTTATAGCATTCACCATGGGTAATGAATGTGATAGAATGAGTGAATGGTTTTATGATCTATAAGAAGTTTGGAAGTGGAGATTAATCGCCCCCAAGGCTTTGTCTTTTGTAGTTTTTATCCCTTTTCATTTTATTTTTTGCAAGATTAGCATAGTTACTAGACTTTGCCAGTTGTCTTGTCTTTAAATTCATAACTTGGAAAAACCAACCAAAACCTCCCCCTCTTTACATACTTTTATATGTATATGTACGTATATATATATATATATATGTATATATATATGTATATATATGTATATATAGGCTTATATCCACCCTTATATGCATGAACCCTTAGGAACATCCTTCTTCTTCGTGGACAACCCCGATTTGCCACTATCTACTTAATTGTATTTAGAAAGAATTTAGTGCTTATAAATTGATTTTTTGAGAGGTACGGTGACAACCTCGTACCTATCCTAATGCTTATGACACATAGTGTGGATGGTGGTAAACACTTCCACTTATCTATCAAATTAGGGTGCGCACGTTATCTTCCATCGGCCCACCTCTACAACTAGGGAAGTGCAATAATGGTGCGACACATTGTGCAAGTCTGATTCTTCCCCGTGCCATTACGTTCCTGAAACTACAATATGAGTGCTTCTCCCTAGGCCTACAGAGGCAAAGGGATATACATCTTATCAATTGCTCTAAGATTACGAAATGCGTTAACCCTAGTCTGCTACTAACGCTATATCTATTCACAACCCTTTGGGCTAAGTCTACAACCAAGTCTAGTGTATGATCGATCATAACGTCGACTCGGTGACCCAAATGCACACACCCATATGGTTCTGGACTAGCATTACACATATACATCTAGGTTTCCCTCCACAATGGATATCAATAAGTGCACCAATATTAAAGTAGACAACGGTGTGTGTTCATATTAGTGTGACAATCATGCAATTAACATGAATTTAAAGAACAAGCCAACATAATATTCAAAACCAAATAGGAAAAGTAAATCTATAGAATATCTCAAAACAAGTACCAAATTCTGAATACAAATAGAAACCCCAAGTTAAATCTCTACCCCCAAAGCATTGAACACAAATATTTCATTGGATTCAATTCCCTTGGGCAAAACAAGAAGAAACAAATTAAAAATAAGGGAGAATCCCTTTCTCTCTCTACCTACTCTTAGGAGCAAAGAAATAAAATGACCTAAACTTAAACCCTAGTTGACATAGGCTCCTATATAAAGTAGTAGGGAACTGGGCCTTAAAAAAGGCCTAAAATAGGGCAAAAATCCCTAGCAGGCAAAAATGGCACGGGACATGCAACCTTATGCGGTCTTGCTGGCTAGAGATTGGCATGGTCCGTGTTACCATGCACGGCCTTCCCGACTAGAGCTAACATGGTTAATGCTTCCTGGAATGGTCCTGACAACAATGTCTAGCATGGACCGTGCCACCCCATGAAGCGTCGGCCGAGGATTCCATTTTTGCTTCCTGATGTTTACTCTCACGTCATTTGGCTTGGGACGTCGATAAGTTAATAAGTGCGGGGCGTGTGAATTCTTATGGGCTATTTGGTTGGGAGTTATTTTCTCAAGAAAATGGTGGCATGGCGTGCTGATCTTCGCACCAAGTGGGCTGGTATTAAAATATTGGAAATTAAATGACACGGGCTGTGTCCAAGGGAACGGTTTGTTTCCATACTTAGCTTCACAAAGGTTTGGGCCAACATGGGCCATGTTGCACAAAATGGTTCACGCCAAGGGGCTATGGCACGGCTGTGTTGGCTAGCACAGCCTGTGCTAGAGGCCTCTAGAACGTCGATGTTGCCTGACACGGTCGTGACGGCTAATGCGTGTCGGTTGGTGCCGCGGTGTCGGGTCTCGATAATGTTGAAGTTCAACTCCTGGCTTAATTCCATATACTACTGCATTTTGGTTCGTGGCCTTCTACCTACTACCATCCTTGCGAATGGAGTTCAAATATATACTACCACCCTTGCGGATAGCCTTCTACAAGATAACGCCGAAGTGCTCACGAACAACCTACTAGTAAGCTCACAAAAGAAGATCTAGGTGCTTGTGAGGACAAAGTGTCCATTAGATCTAATTAAGTCCACAAAACTCGGGATTTAGATAAGAAAACCACAACGGTTATCTAAACCTTTGTAATGTAAACATAACTAAAACTAGAAATCAACCAAACAAAACATAATGACAAATGCATTGGTTAGCGCATGCATTTGGCTGCAAATTATCGATGATAATGAGTTCCTAGAATGTTATAGTGATGAGAAAAATCATATTTTGAGCTTTTATTGTGATAACATTGTTGATGACACCTATGACATGCTTAAGTTTAGTGATAATCTTTCTATTATGGACTTCTTTTCAATGCTCACTAACTTGCAGTGGTTGGTGGAGAATGGCATGAACTTAAAACCTCCTTGACCACCTACTAAACCCAAAGAAATGGCTCGAGATTCGACATTAGATAAGGATACACATACACTCTCTATTGTGGACAAAAATCATGAAGGTAAAGGTGACACTTTCTAGAGGTCATGGGTGGAGTCGTGGATGGCGACTCCAGAGACCCAATGGTAGGTTCATTTTAAGTAGAATGCATGAAGAATAAGTTGTGAGAATGACAATAAATATACTGTGTTTTTTGCTTTTTTGTGTTGATGTTTTTAGTAGTGATTGTTTACATGTTTGTGTTTTTGTGACAAAGGAGTTTAGGTGGAATTATAATTATTGTTGAATCTAATATTGAGCCTCGAGATTTTGGTAAAAAAATAAGTGTTAGAAAGATAAAGGTGATGGGGGAGGCACGGTTCATGCAATACAAAAGACCCGTGTAAGATGATCTTCCACGTGTCGTGCCATGTCTCGTGCTAGTTGAAAATACAACAATTAGGGTAGATTTGCAGATTTTGTTTTACCAAAACAAGCACTCTTGCACATTAATTCCACAGATTTCTTCTCTCCCAAGTTGGTTAGTGTCAGTGATACGACACCAAACATTAACACCTTATCTGAGCATTAATTGAGTCAAGATTTTACTCCAAAAGTTTCCATTTTTATCTAAACCATTACTATCTCATTTTTTCTTCTCTCCGAAACAATCCATTATCAGAAAATCTTTGATTCTCTTAATCTAAAATCATATTACCTTCTCCTATCCTTAAAGTTCATTTAACTCACTACTATCACTTCAAAACCATCCACCCTCACTACACAAATTTAAGAATTCGAAGATTGGACACTTTCTCTCAAAGGAGAGCACTTTTTTCTTCTTCTTATGTGATTTTCAGCTCTTAGCATCCAATTTCAGGCAACTCTTTGAAATTTGTGTTTATCTGCTTTCATTAGCATGATTGCTTTGTATGTGGGAAGCATTGAAGTTTCAAAAAAATTAAATGTTTTAGGGAAGTATGTGGGTTATTTGAATATTGTTGTGTTGAACTAAGTGTGGGGAAAGAGTATGATCTTCATGTTGAATTGATATGATTGGCTTTGTGTTGGGGGTTAAGGAAGGATGATTCTTGTTAGCTAATATTTTATGCATAAGTTTGTGTATTCTTGATATTACCATCTTTCTCTTGTTGTGATAGAATGGGTCCTAAAAGGAGTAGGCCAGAGAAAGGAACAACTTACCGAGGTGAGAAAGGGAAGATGTCGACTAATGTGGGAAAACAAGAGCCAACGAATCTCATTCCGCCAAACCCCGCCATTGTTGTGGATGAGTTCATGGGATTGGCCATCATTCCCTAGAGCGGGTCTCTGAAATAGAAGTACCTAAATAGACCCAAGATGACCAACTTGGAGACAAAGTTTGTGTGCAAGGAGATATTGGTAGTACTAGGCCTACTTGAGCTCGTCAACTACTTGCTAGGTTGGATAGGCCTACACGGCTTCCAAGAGATGCACTCCAAGGCATAAATAAGGTGGACTTTGGTATTTTTGGCAACCATTGAGCAAGCATCGAACAATGATGAGAGGAGAATCATCACTTTCAACTTGGTTGACAAGCAGTACTCAATAACCTATAGGGAAGTCGCTCGGGCATTTAGGTGGAAGTATGGGAAGGAAGTTCCAAAGACTCAACGACAAGGACTTCTGTTCTCGTTGAGTAGCTTTTGGCGGAATTTGACAGGCGTGGATAGGAACAACTTGGGTAAAATACCGCAATAGTCCACCCAGCTTTATTGTATGTGCACCGGCTCCTATCCATGGGATTCCCTTACCACGGAGGGCTTTCTCAATGCCCAAACCGAGATGTGCAAATCCTTTGGGTCATGACTCTTGAGGGGAATTTCTACCCCAACTTGGTAGAGACTTTCATGGAGGAGTAGATATCCACGGGGAAGACGAAAGACGGCAAGATACCCATGGGAGGCATGGTTGGGAATTTAGCACAACATTATAACATTTAGCTCCATCTTGTTTTGCAGTGGTGAACTTAGTTCGTTCGGGGACAAGGTACACAATGGATAATTTTGCAAGGGCTTCAATGATTTCTACCACTACCTCGGAAAATTTCTTCATTTGGTTGTACGGTGGTGCTTCACTTTACAAATTCGTGATACTTCCATAACCGGAACACACAGCCATCAACCACGACTCCTCTTTGGTAGACCTCTTCCTAGATCCCCATCTGAGGTTCGAGAAGGTCTTCTACAACACTCTCTCAGCCCCAGACATAGACATTGAAGATAAAGATGGTGAAATCCCACCTTGATTGCCACCTACCCAAGGCAACCTACTGATTTCTTTGACCAATTTCACACTTTTGGGGAAAAACTCATTAGTTTAACCCAAATAGTGCAAGAGGTTGGTCAAGTGGTAGGAGGGATGAAATTGCAAAAGAGGAATTCGGAGTTAGGCTCAACACTATGAATGACACTATAAGAGCTTTAGGGAATTACGTTGGATTCTATGGAGCGGGAAGTGAAGGTGAAGTTTGCCATTGTTGATGGCAGAGCCAATGTGGAAGTGGAATCTATAGAGCAATTGATTGATAGGATGCATGCTTCAAAGCTTGAAGGCTTTTGTGACCTAGTTCCAATTGAGAAGCAAGAGATTAGGAAAGAAGAGAGGAGAAGAATGCGCGAGGCAATACACTTGAGAGCGAGCCCTTCAGGGTCTCAAGAGTAAGTGCTTAATATTTTCCCTACCCCACTAATGATTTCTACTTTTTGTGTTGCATTGGGGGAAATGCAAGGTTTAAGTGTGGGAGAGGGAGTAGTAAGGCACTTAGGGGTTCTAACAAGATTCCTTTGTGTTTGGGTGTAATTTTGTTTTTGTTTATATTCATTGTAGTGTGAATCCCACCTTTGGGGCATTTTGTGCTAAACAAGAAAATTGAAGAATTTTTTTTTAAAAAAATACCTGGCTAAATCAAAAACCTGAAAAAGTTACTTAGGCAACAATGGGAAAAACCCTGATAGGTTGAAAAACCTATGCAAAATTGAGAGGACATGGTGTTGAAAAAGGTGAGAAGTGAGCTCGGATGCTAGGATGAAAACTCGAAAGGGCTCCAAGAAAAATGAAAGAAATTAAAAAAACAAAATCCTATGGTTATCTTTGATTGTCTTTGTGTAAGTCTTTTTGGTAAAATAACTTAGCATCACACTCATTTTTGTGAACTTTACTTTTTTTGGGTAAGATTGGTTTGGTAGCTTATCTTAGCTTCTTTAGGGAGTGAGAGTTGTGAGATTCTTACATCTTTGTGGGAACTATGGTAGTCTAGGAATAAATGTTAAATGTCTTAGGAACTGTTTGCATGATATGTTTCACTTAGATATTTGCTCGTTCTTGTATACTCAAGGATGAGTAAAGGTTTAAGTGTGGGGAACCGATCTACACCTAAAAGCATGTGTTAACCAATGTATTTAGCATATTTATAAGTATGTTTTGGATAGTTGATTGCTAGTTTTAGTTGGGTTTATATCACAAGGGGTTTAGATAGCATTTGTTGGTTTTCTTGTCTAAATCCTTAGTTTTGTAGATATATTTGGACCTAATGGATGTTATATCCTTACGAGCATCTAGATCCTATTTTACAAGGATGGTAGTAGACCGAAGGCCACGTACTTAATCGTAGTTGTAGATGGAAACCAACCAAGGAAAAGGGTGTTGAAGACTGGAACGATCGTGTTTTATTGTAGACCCGTGCTAGCCAAATGGGTGATGCGCCTAAGTAAAGGCATGGGCCGTAAGGAATTTCATGGCACGTGCCATTAAGTTTTCTCATGTGGTTAAGTTTGAGCATGGGCCGTGTTGTTTGGCATGGCTTGTGCACCCTGAAGATCAGAATCCAAAGACCAGCCCACACCCCGCAAGGATTTTCACGGTCGTACCATCAGAAGAAGGAACTGCTATGCTCTTGCCAGCGGCCCATTCGGATCTGCAAGGGTCGCGCTGTTAAGAATATCAAAACACATGCACGACCGGTGACCCGTAGGGATTCACATAGCTACACCGCTTAGATGCAGGGGAACACCCTTCTAACCGGCGTCCAGTGCACTAGTGCACAAGCCGTGCAACGCGGGCCGTGAATTGTACGGCCTGTGCTGCCATTCAAGCTAGGGTTTCTCTTGGTTTCTGTGCCTCTTTAAGGCTCATTTCCTATCTACTATATAAATGAGCCTATGTCTACTAGGGTTTAAGTTTGGCTAGTTTAATTTTCATTTTCCTAGTTTTCTAAAAGTATGTAAAGAGAGATGGTGAATAACCCTTCTCTCTTCTTTTAATCTTCCTAGTTTTCCCTAGGGGCATTTAATCCAATGGAACAATTAGGTTCGATTCTTAGGAATTATTTTATTTTCTTGTGGATTTAAATTTATATTCATGATTTGGTAGATATTTTGGGAGATTCTAAATCACGCTATCTTTTTATGTTTATGAATATCATGATTAACTTACTCTTTACATTCTTGTTAAATGCATGTTAGATATCCTATGAATGGCATACAACTTATTATATGTTTCATGTATGGTGCTAGGCTTGTTTATCCTCTTAGGAGCGTCCACTAGGGAAATAGGTGAAATGCGAGTCATCGGCTACATGGGTGTATACATGTAGGTCGTGTGCACCATTCCAATTACAGTACACTAGTCGATTGGAAAATGGTAGCCTAATAGGTGAGGGAGTGATAGTTTGTAGCAACTAGGGTTGTTGTAGAGCGACCATCGTCATTTCAACCCTAGAATCATCATGAGATGCCAATCCCTCTACCTCTATAGGCCTAGGGAGAATCATAGTGGATGCCTAGGATGTAATTCCTTCCCGGGAAGAGGAGCGCATAACGATTGGATAGCTCGACGCACTTTCATAATTACCGAGGTGGTATCGATAGAATAAGACGTGGGCAATTTTGTGTGACAGACAAAGGGAAATGTTGACTATCGATCACACCATGTGACATGGACATTAGGATAGATTTAAATGTCTTGTATTTGATAGAATCTAGGAACAAAGTATTCTACCGATCATGTAACGCAAATGTCCCAAAGTGCTAGTTTAATATAGTTTATTCTCTTATCCGTGCATGTTTAGTAGTTCATAGATAACCCCCCAAACTATGTATGCTACACTAGCTATTCCCGACATACAATCGGAGTGACAATTCGACTGATAGTTTTGCGTAGTTAGCTTTTAAATTCCTAGCATCTCTGTGGATGACCCCGAACTTGCCACTAG